>JAANSP010003150.1:0-11714 GCA_036850745.1 Homidia socia
AAAAAATTGTTATTTTCCAGAAAATGGCATCATTTGCAGCAGGATGTCAACCTCTTTCAAAAAATTTGCAACCTGCTGCCTGCATGTTTTGTTTTCTTCCCCTTCCATCGCATCAAGGCGTTCGACTTCAGGAATGTGGGCACGTCTTTTGCCGTGGTTGCCTCCAGTTTGCTATTAAAACGCAGAAAGAGTCAATGGAGATACCCTGTTTGGTTTGGTACTTTAAAAAATGTGGAGGTTTCCTAAAAGATACAGAAGTTAGGCAGTTAGTCAGCCCAGAGCTGTATCAGGAGTACATTGACAGATCGTTGATTGTGGCAAAGAAAAAAATGAAAAATGTATTTTCCTGTAAAACGGAAGGATGTGGAGGTTGGGCAGAGTTTGAAATGGGGCGGAGAACGTTCATGTGCCCAGTGTGTAATCAGATTAACTGCGTGGAGTGCAACACTATTCATACCTATGGTGCTAATTGTGACATGTACAAAAAATCAGTGCTCCACGGAAATAAATGGGACAGAGGAAGGTTACTCCCGTACGTGCAAGTGAATTCCATTCAAAAGGAAAAAGTAACCGGTTGGGGACAACTAGTTCAAATGGTCAAGTCATCGGGCAACTCATTTCAAATTGAGCAAACCGATTTGCTGGTAAATACGTTAGAATTTGAGTGCCCAATTTGTTTTAGTGATACGTCACCGGGTCATGGATTGATTCTACATGAGTGTCTTCACATGTTTTGCAAAACTTGCTTAATTAGCCTTGTAGACTTGAATGAGGATCCTTCCGTGAAATGTCCCCATGTTGATGATCTCAATCAGAATTGCTGTTATTATTTGCAACCCCGTGAAATTAAAGCTCTTGTTCCCGAGCACATTTACGAGAAACATTTACAGCGAAGCGTGACATTGGGAGAGAGCAGCAGTGAAAACACTTTCCACTGTAAAACACCAGATTGTCCAGGCTGGGCCTTTTACGATGAAGGCGTGACAATTTTCATTTGCCCCAACTGTAGAAGGAGGAACTGCATTCCTTGCCAGGCGATTCATGATAATATGTCTTGTATAGATTACAGAAACAAAGTTACGCAAAGTCACAACGATAGACTGAGTGAAGCCACAGTGGAAATGTTGATTAGGCAAGGGCATTGTATGAGATGTCCAAAATGTAAAATTCCTGTGCAAAAAGTAGCGGGATGCGATTGGTTACAGTGTTCAGTGTGCAAAACTGAGATCTGTTGGGTAACAAAATTACCCCGATGGGGGCCTCGGGGGCGAGGAGACAGTTCAGGAGGATGTGGATGCTCCACCGAGGAAACGCTGTCATCCACATTGTACAGGATGCCATTAAGTAGGTAAAAGTTTTAAATCTTTTGTGATGATAAGTTTGGAGTAAATAATTTTAAATAATACTATTTTATAATTTACAATTGTCTGATTTTCAGAATGTTCGTTTGTAATGGAGGACCACGGCACTGCAGTGAAGCTCCATGGATACTCAACTTTTGCATACTTAATCATTCACGTAAATTCACTAGTATTTTTTGTTTTATCGTTACTTTTATCACAACCGTGTAAAGCTTCATTTTGACTACATACATATTAATATTAATGTTTTCTCGAGAATTACTCGTGTTAATAAAAAAGTGTTTATTATTTTTAAATCGTTTAAAAGGCAACTAACTTAGCTTGTGTATTTGATTTGTGTCTAGACACCATAAAGATATGCGTAGACTAAGATACATTTTTTAATTTATAGAACTTACAAATAGAAAATTACGATGGAAAGCTACAATCGTAGCTTTTTGTTAAAGTACTGGGTAAAATGAATGCAAGTAATTTTAATTTATCTAGTGTCGCCTTGAAGGCCAGTCGTTCCAGAATCGTACCATAATAGTCAGTGGTTACTTTATCATGTGACAACTAGTAGTAGTAAAAAAGTGGAATGTGCTGCGTTTTGCATTTCAATGTCAGTGACGCAAAGTGTAAAATGAAAGATTTACAAGCACGTAAGCATAAAATTTTGAAATCTAAAATGTCTGGCAAATAATAGTTTTGATATTATTGCAAGTTTTGTCCATTAGTATTAACGCGGTGCAAATTGGCCAATAATAAAACACACATTTTAACCTACTATCTGACTCTCACTGTTGAAAATGATTGCAAGCAAAACGAACATTTTGTTACTATTTTTCAGCATTATTGCACTTATTTTAAATAAATAAAATGAGCAGGTACATATTTGAAAATGAATTTAACAATCTTTGTGAAGTCAAGGTTTTAATTTTATGATTTTCATGGAGACATGCAAATTTATATATTCATTCCGTCAACTCCAAAATTCTAACTGTTTTAATTCTACAAAAGTAGTCTAAATTAGTTGAAATCTAAACCATAATAGAAATTTTATCTCAAACATTTTAAACACACAAAAACACTATCTATTCCATTCATACACATCACCCACTAAAGTTTACTTCACTTAAACTGCTTGGTAAAAAAAACAACTCAATCAGCAAAACCATTCTCTTCCAAATTATGCGTAAAAAAAGTTACGCATAATTATGCCACTCTGCTCAAGTTAAGCCACAAGATAATATATATACATATATACAACAAAAATGTACATAATGGAAATTTTCACTTAAAATCATTTTAAACATCAAAATCCACTAAAGTTTATACCTTACTTACAACTTACACTGCTTTGTAAAAAAACTCTTTCAGTCAAACCATTCTCGTGCAAAAATGCAAAAAAATTACGCATAGTTATGCCACAATCTGCTCAAGTTAAGCCACAAGATAATGTACAGCAAAAATTTAGTCATTTTAAACCTAAATTATATACATATAACCCACTATCAAAATTCGTATGGTATATTTCTATTAATGCTATAGGCGGTCTGCTCTTATCAGTTTTACTTGAATCTTCAGCATGCATGCTTGTAAGCCATGGTTAGATCAGCATATTACAGTTATTCATTCATTCAGCGTTTTTCATATAAAGTAGGCAACACTTATCTGCGCTTTTTTGCATCATATGTTCCAAGTTCCAGTTCATCACGTTTTAAATACAAAAACAGCAAACGGAAAATCTTTTTACTCTTGTTTAGACTGTTTTATTGGGAAAAAAATTCATACGGTATATTTCTATTAATTTTTATGCTATAGGTTGTCTGCTCTTATCAGTTTTACTTGAATCTTCAGCATGTATTATTGTAAGCCATGGTTAGATCAGCATATTACAGTTATTCATTCATTCAGCCTTTTCCATATTAAGTAGGTAACACTTATCTGCGCTTTTTTGCATCATATGTTCCAAGTTCCAGTTCATCACATTCCATTTCTGAATATAAAAACAGCAAATGGAAAATCTTTTTACTCTTGTTTAGACTGTTTTATTGGGAAAAAGTTGTGCAGGTAATAAAAAACTACAAGCGCATTGTTTGATTCAATTTGGGAACAATTATCGAAAAAACTCTAATCCCCCTAGTATGTACACCCATTTTCCCTCGATTTTCTAAGCATACCAACACCAAGAAAAATATTACTTAGAAAGTTAAACATCATTTACAGTTCCTAAACCGAGACCAAAATAGTATCATTCGAAATTTAAAAAAATAAACAGTCAACTTTATTCACAACTGACAAAAGAAAGATTAAATATTTAAACTTTTGAAAGTATTTAATTGAAGTATGGAGGAATGGGAAAAACAGCATATACTAGATAATCTACCAAAACTAATCGAAATCACAGAGTGCAATGTAACCTTATTATCAAAACTTCGTGCAGATGGAATTCTCAGTTCCGAAGAAGTCAAAAGTTTGGTATGTTCTTAACCTTAATATTATTCTGTGTTATTGCTTTATGAAAAAAAGTTGTCCTTTTTTGAAATTTTTATTCCCTCCAGCAAAATCAGAGCCTTGATGCTTTTCAAAGATCACAAAAGTTTTACCAAATTGTAGAGACAAGAAGAAACGGTTTTAAACTACTGAAACAAGCACTTTTTGATTGCCAGCAGTCGGGCGCATACGAAATCCTCAATCAAAAAAGTGACGTAGTTGCTACTTTGGGAGTAGAATTTAAAAATTATGGAAGAATATCATACGATCGAAATGTACTATTAGGGAGTGGATGTTTTAACACCAAAGTATTTAAAGGGAGAGTGGGTAGCAGAGATGTTGCTGTGAAACAAATAAGCCGTGAGGATATAGATGAGAAAAAGGCACTGGAGGAAGTTTCTCGATTAAAGGAGCTGGACTGGCATGAAAATATTGTTCGCTACTTTAATACCGAAATCACTGATGACCACATTTTGATAGCGTTAGAGCTTTGCTCCATTGACCTGGATGAGTGGGTCAAATCCAAATGCATCTCAATTGACCGTATAGAAATACTAAGACAAGCAACCAAAGGCATCCTCCATTTGCACAGGCACAAGGTTATCCACAGGGATGTAAAACCAGCCAATATTTTAATTGTAGAGCTTTCTTGTGGTGAAACAAAAGTGAAAATTTCCGATTTTGGAATATCCAAAAAAGTTCACGATGGTAGAAGCTGCATAACTTTACATTCAAATACTTTTGGAACAATGGGATGGGTCGCTCCGGAGATGGCGAAAGCCTTGGATTCAGAGTCCGTGTCAGACGCTGTTATTAAAATGGTTTGTAAAAAAGCATCTCCATTGATCGTGTAGATATATTAAGACAAGCAACAACGGGCATACAGTATTTGCACAGGAACAAGGTTATCCACATGGATGTCAAGCCAGCCAATATTTTAATAACAGAACTATCATGTGGCGAAATAAAGGTTAAAATTACCGACTTTGGCATATCCAAAAAAGTTCACGATGGTCGAAGCTGCGTTACATTGCATTCGAATACATTCGGAACCAATGGATGGCTCGCTCCGGAGGTGGCAAAAGCATTGGATTCAGAGTCCGTATCAAATGCTGTTATTAAAATGGTTTGTATTTTTTTAAAAAGAATAGTGTGTTCTGTGTATGTATGTACTATCTAGTTTATAACCAAGACTAGTAATGATTTTTTTTAGTATTATGCTACAGATGTATTTGCTTTGGGATGCGTATTTTATTTCGTTCTTACTGACGGCCAGCACCCATTTGGAAACCCCCTTCGCCGTGAAGGCAACATTAGCGACTACGCATATTCTTTAAATGCTGCTGATCTAAAATGCCCTGAAAATGGTGCATTTTCTCTTATACGAGAAATGATCAGAAAGTATCCAAAAGAAAGATTGCCATCATCAGAGATTCTTTTGCATCATTACTTCTGGTCCAAAAGTAAAACACTTCGGTTTCTATGTGTAGTCGAATCCGTTTTTAATGCTAATTTAGATGCTTCTGAGTCTTGCTACAGAATTTTACGTTATCACGATGACTATAAAAATTGGCTGGAAAAAATTAGCGAACCAGTCAAAAATTTTCTTGAGGAGAAAACTTCATGTGGGGCTAATGCAATAGATTTGATAAAAATAATCATATTTCTAGAGATGCACTATCAGGCATTACCAAAAACTGTTCAGGAAGAATTGGGTAATCTACCTGAAGGGTTCAGTAATTATTGGCTTAATAGATTTGTCACTCTTGTACCAATGACATGGTTATGTTTTCAAAATCTAAAACACCACCACATTCTGGAAAGATACTACCCAAAAGAGTACAAATTCGAAAACCACTATGGTAATAAACGTTTTATTTTGCATTTAAATTTTAACGTAATTTTCCTTTTCAATACAGCTTCTCAATTTATGTAAACCTACTGTCTTATATATATATGTAGAATTGGAGGTACCAGCATTTCGTATGGATCATGATTTAATAAGTGATTTGGACGGTACTGCGAACGAAACTGAATATAAAGTAGATAATACAGGTGGGATCGTAAGAATTCTAGAAGCAATTTGAATCTTTAGATGAAATGAACCGAATACCCCATATTATTCAAATCTCAGTTTATATAATTTAAGCGTTTGTAATTTCAGTTGCGGCTGAGGTCGAAAAAGCTGAAAAACTACAAGCTCCTGAGTCACCGCAGTTATCCATTATTCAAGAAGAAAGAAAACGGGAAACTTATTTGCAAGTCTCCAATCAGTCTTCAGATCCTTTAGACAGACATGGAAAACAACTTAAAGTTATGGTCACTCAACCATCTACCTTAACTAAGTTTTCAGACGTAAGTATTTTGATTTATTTGTAAATTATGAAAAAAAATCACAAAAGTTTTTTTTACATTATATAGGATCACTACATGCTACCTCATGGCTTCAAAGGATTTGCTCTTATCCTTAACATAAGAGAATTTCGTGATTCTAATAGAAATCGTGCTGGGGCAGACCCGGACACCGTGTACATGTCAGAATTATTCATGCAACTGGGATATCTGATAACAAAACGTGAAGGATACGTTTCTTATTCGGATATCAAAAAGATTGTAAAGGATTTCAGATGTCAACTTTCAAACATTTCAAAAAAGTTGTCGTTATCTATAATAGTGTACATAGCAAGCCATGGCGGTTACGGTACCTTTATGAGCAGCGATCATCGGGAAATAAATTTCTATACTCACGTGATATACAAATTCGGCTCAAAAACATGTCCGGAGTTGATCGGAAGACCTAAAATATTTATTATTCAGGGCTGTCAAACGTTTCAATCAGACAATAGCGCGCCTGAAGAGTCAAAGGTTAATTTCGTCGGCACTGGTGATGATGCTGATGATGATGAAATTGATGGTGGTGGCGCAACCATTTCTATAGATGATGCTATTGTCTGCTTATCCACACTTCCAGGGCATGTTTCATTTCGAAATGTTGAGCTAGGAACCTGGTATACTTATTGTTTGGCAAAGGTTTTTATGGAAGAAGCGCACCACATGGATCTGTTTAGCATGTTGAAAAAGGTAAAAAAGAAATGAAGACCGTAACGAGGCATATGAGCAAATAAAAAGTTGATTGAAAATGTTTTCAAGATTATCCTCATTATTTTTCAGACACAAGCGGAAATGCGCAACTTTAGTGAGAATTCTCATCAAAGTCAGTTATCCACATATTTAAGCATGGGGATGAAAACACTTTACTTTAATTTGAAGCCCCTCGTAAACTGTTTGGGAATATAAGGACAAAATGTTGGACTTTCCCTTGGATTTGGAATATGTATAACTAAAGAAAAAATCAAATCAGCAGAGAAGAGATAAACTTGTAATTTTTTCCTGCAGAAAAGCTGAAATGATGTGCATATTCGGCTAAGTGACAAATCATTTTTTTCCTGTTAACTTCGTGCATAATAGTTATAATAGATATGTGTAAATTATTCACATTAACAAAGTAACAGTATGACAGCGATAAGCTAAATGTTACATTTAGGTTTGCTGAGTACTTTGCACTTTACGTTCAAATAAACAACTGCAAAAATTACACAATGATTATTTAAATACCTTTGGCATTTGTAAAAATACACGCGCGACATCAATAACAGGAATTCTAAACATATAATAATTGCTATTGCATGCGGAACTACAATATGAAAAGTACAGTTCAAAGACCGCATCATGACTGCATGAATGTTATCTGCAAAATAAAATGTAGTACAGTGTTTAAAAATGATGACATAATACTGACTGTTGATTAATTCCCATTTTACTTGTCAATCAATAAAATTTTAAGCAATTAGCACAGGCGCCAGTTTGTTTCTCTACCTCTACCTTATTAAAACTCTTTCATATTACCGAACCATCACCAAATTAAAATAAGGGAACGCACACACTTTGCGACCGGTTCTCTTATGATTTTTTAAAGAATACATTGCGAATGTTTTGATATTGATATTGTTTTGATATTACGAGAGCAAACGTTACATATGACATCCTGGCGCCCATTAACAAAGTATCATCACACGAATCAGTGTAACAACCTTTCTCCGAAAATGAATCATTTCATAGCATACACTGTATGTCATACAGCTTATAAACGTATCTCTATTTATAAACGAAATTGTCTCGCAGATGTTGCCTTTTCCGTGACTACATCGGATAACTCAATAAATCAACAGACCTTTTTATATTCAGTTACTTTCAGCAAACAGTGCTAACCTTGAAAATTTTATAGCTGCGTATGTAGATTAAACTTTCTTCAATTAATTTAGACAGCTTCTAATTTCACTTTTTAAACTCGTTGCCTAAAATTGTAGCAACAATAAATTTTATGTAATCGAAGTGTAATTTACAATATAATGTATAATAGTGTACTCTTCAACGTCGAATTGATTTGGTTTCAGATTTTAGAAAATCGATACTATGCTGAAGATACAACTCCCCATTGCAAATTGATTCTAAAACACTTTATAGCTATCACTTATGTAGTTTATTAAATTTCGTTTGTGAAAAGTTAAAACTAAGAAGCGATTAATTGTTAAATAATTATATGAGATTCTCACAATAATGTAGTACTGTAGCCTGTACTGGGAAGGCAGTTTTATTTATGCTTCAAGTTAATTTAATCCCAGATATTACATGTTTTAGTTTGCTTTTATCTCCTTTTACAAAAAACAAAATTATTTATTTATGCTACAATAATCTTTTCATTTCAGCACATCAATCAAGGCTAGTAATACTCCAGTAATACTAGGCTGCAACAGCAGAGATGCACGCATTTTCGTCGTGCACCAGGTATAAATACTGGTAAATAATATAAATAAATAAATAAATAATTTCTGGTAGGCATGCAGGCATATTATATAGTCAATGCGGGTAATAAAAGGAAGCGCATCTCATTTGGTATGTGAGCACAAAGTAATAATTAGTGTCACATATTACTGAAAGGGCCTTTGTTCTCTCCAACTGCTTTACTGGCATTCCACAACTAGCAAAAAACATCAAAAAACAGGTACATTTAGTTCAATTGTTTTATATTACTTTACATATCAACACAAATTTGTGCAAATCGACCATGTTACCTACAAATTGTAAACAAAATATTTTAAAGGGACATACTAAAATTTAACAGTTGGTGCTAATTACCGGAGTGATCTGACAATCAATTTTGCTTTTTATTTTAAGTAGATTCCCTTTAAAATCGAAGGTTGTCTAAACCTGTAGAGAACTGCTGAATATTTGGCTTCCGGACTTCTTTTTAAACTGGTAATTTTTTTCTGTAATATTAAAAATATTGTAAATTATAAACTGAAGAACTAAAGTTGACCACAGAAAACGAGGTTGAGTAGGCATGTAAAAATTCCTCTAATGTAATTTAAGTTGTAATCTAAACGCTCTAATATGTGTTCAGGATAGGTTTTGATGATTTGCTTCGTCAGTGAATAGCAAGTACGTTGATTCGATGTATAATTTTAAAAGCATGAAATTATAGCAAAATATGGTATTTGCAGTGTTTCATATTGTTAAAAAACAAGCAATAGTGCCAGTAACTCAATCAGTTTACATGAAATGAATATTGTATTGCTTTTTCTACTTGTCGTTCCGTAAATTGTTGTTCAGAAGTAAAAAGCCAGGGCAGAAAAAAAACAGCTTAATAAAAAATTCGTATTTATTTATTAGTCATTGTATTTATCAATCTTTAACAGGCAGGTAATTTTTATAAATAGTCCTTCGCAGTCGGGATTTGATTTGCCTATTTTTTACATAGAAAGAAAGCAGATTGATCAAGTAGAATGCAGTGTAGAGTGAGTTATTTTGATCCCTTTAATGCTGCTTAAAAAGTTGTCGTTAACACTTGTTGTAGCTAATTGCATGAAAAAAGTCATTTTTCTGAGTTTTCAATAAGTGTAAGTCAAATCGAGAAAAAAACGATTTTTGGTTGAAACTTATTCCGTGGTTTCGATTCTGTTCATTGCAACTTATATTAATGATCGCTCCTCGTTTGATTATGGAATTACTTAGTCTTTTTTATTAGCGATTGGTATTTGGTTTTCTAATTGTATTCAAGCGTGATATTCAAAATTATTTGAGTTATATCATGTTTTATTACTAATTAGTAATTAGATCATGCTTCACGTGCAACAGCGATCAATGGGGTTCTTTGCAACTGTCAAAAATACATCGTTATCATTATGTTTTTGGCTTTTTAATTATGTGAAATACACAGTAGCATAGCATATTGTCAGACTATCGGTAACACAAACAAGTAGTGAATTCCTGTCATCATTCAAAAACATTGGACCATTATCTCTACAATTTTGCTGATTAAGCTACTATATTCATATCATCTTTTGTCGGCGTTCTGCACTTTTATATGCGTGCTGAAATTCGACAGCCGTGCCCAGCCGACAGACGTCTCGTTATTCTCATCAACAAGACTAGAAAAATATGACAGCAATTTACTTGGTCCAAACACAATGTGATTTATCTACTAATCATTTTAAAGTCAAGTAGGCAATTACTTAATGACAATTAGTGATGAGAATCGCGACGGTATTTGACTTGGTAAAAAGAGGTTGGCAAATAGATACATAAAAATGTATATTTACTAATTAGTAGTTAGGTACAATTGTGAAAACAGCGGTTCAAGGATCATAATGATTATTGCTGGTATGTTATCTAATAAAATGAATGTTCCGCAGTTGTTAAAAAGACAAAGTTTGTTTTAATGTAAAAATCAATCAAAATATTTTAAGCAATCATCTCCAGTAATTCGTTTATCTCGCTTGTAAGCATTGACTTTTTCATTAATTCGTCACTAATTAGCCGGTATCTTGGACGAAAAGTTACTATTGTGAAAACAGCGGTTCAAGGGTCATAGTGATCATTGCTGGTATGTTATCTAATAAAATGAATGTTCCGGAGTTGTTGAAAAAGATGACAAAGTTAGTTTTAGTGTAAAAATCAATCAATCAAAACATTTTAAGCAACCATCTCCAGTAATTCGTTTATCTCGCTTGTAAGCATTGACTCTTTCATTAATTCATTCACTAATTAGCCGGTATCTTGACGAAAAGGCTCCACTTTCGTTACCATAGCATATTATAAAATTTGTGATCAAACTAAATTTAACAATTTTCAATTAAAAAAGTATCCCACATATTCACCCGAAAGTAACTAATTACATGTTATGGCATAATAACAATGCTCGAATTTTACTGTTTAATAACCTTTTTTTGAATATCTGGCAAAGATAGATGTACTGTTTTTCCCAATANCCCGAAAGTAACTAATTACATGTTATGGCATAATAACAATGCTCGAATTTTACTGTTTAATAACCTTTTTTTGAATATCTGGCAAAGATAGATGTACTGTTTTTCCCAATAAACCCACCCGCTCCTTTGATATTTTTAAACATTAAGCTGTATTTTCAGGAAATGGCTGATAAATCAATAACCAGAGCAGCCCTGGGAAGCTTCGCCTCCCTCGGTGACTTGTATGACGCCCGTCGGGATGACTTCTGTGGGATTTCCATGTTCAAAAAACCCATTCCAAACAAAGCTTTGTCCACGAGAGACTCTCCCTTCTCGGATATTTCCCTGGTTCAGAGTGATGACTTATTTGACAAGTTCCACAAGATGGATGTCAGCCCTGACCTGGCTGTTTCTGTGCTGGCTGAACTATGTACACTGAATGGCTCTGGACGGTACTTGAATGACCAGAAAACGTCTGCACGTACGGTGAAGGGCTCACTGGTTTACACTATTAAAACAAAAGAAGAATGCGTTTACATTTACCACGAGGATCTGAAGGATGCCTTTGCCA
>JAANSP010003151.1:0-11714 GCA_036850745.1 Homidia socia
AACCAGCCCACCACAACAACCACCGTAACAGATGTAATAATAAAAAGCGAGACAAGTCCTTACAAATCCTGTTAAGTGCATAGTAATGTGTGTCTCTTGTACAGTTTACATGCATAATAAATAAACAAACACCTTATCTTTATCTCTTTTTTTGCATTAAGACAAGCACCATGATTAAAACAACTTGACTACATCTTCTTCTGACAACAACTTGCCAACTTTTTCAAAGGGGGGAGGGGAAGGCGAGCATTTATTTGAAATCTATAGTGTGCTTGTTTGCATTTCTAAATGAGGTTTTTATTTATAAAAACTGTAATGATAAAACAGCAACACAAACAGATGTAATCTCCTTTTTTAATTAAGTAAACACATTAACAGTCAAGTATACCAGTTTGTAAATTCATTGATTACACCCATTTTTTCAGAGGTAATCACAACTTCACAACAACATCATTAATTACTATTTTTTAGCAAAATTTATAACTCTGTTAGTGCTAAGCATTACACTAGCAAATGGAAAATGAGAACCAATGATGATGATGACAAAAAAATAAATTTGCAAAAATAGTTCGAGTTGAGATTTAAAAAATACCTTAAGGATAACGGATACAGAGGATTGCAGCACACTTGATTTTTTGGTGGTTGGGTTGTTAAAAGGGTGTCAGTGAGGCCATCTGAATCCTTTCTACATTTCTCATTGAACCCAGTATAGCGATTTCCTACAACAAGTGGAGGGACGAAGGCGTTGCTGGGAATAGCGAAAAAACTCTACATTATTTTTAATGCTAAATCTACTCGGAGAAAATAATCTGCTAAATATCTTGTAATATTTGTTGGAGAAGGAGGAGAAAAATAATAATAAAAGTTGGTGGGAGAAAATGCGGTTTTCTCCTCTGCAACTGCCCTTTTAACTGCTCTGTAGGTTATAGATGACGGCGGCTTTGTTGTGGGGATTTTTTTGGAGGAAAATAAATTTCACGTGAAGCAAGAAAGAATAATGTTCCAAGAAAAGGTACAAGACAGTTTGGGCGTCACATTGTTGCATTCTTTTTTTCTTAAGATGTTAGCAGGGCATGCTACTTTCCAGGAGANCATATTTTTTTTCTTGTGTTAAGATGTTAGCAGGGCATGCTGCTTTCCAGGAGAAACACGAGGGAGGAAACGGCCTTGCTGTTGTGTTGCCACACAACTTGGCAGCATCCTTCCCAAGTCTCAGTGTCGTCGTTTTCATCGCCAGCAACACAAACACAGCAGCAGCAGCGGCACTTTCCCGTAATTGGCCGATACTCATAAATAAGACGAGAGAGAAAAAAAGACATGTGCTTTCAAGTGACTAGAGAAGAGAAGAAAAAAAGGTTACCAGTTACGTAAGCGTGTGTACGCAGCGGAAAAAGAGAGTTAAACTCGTTGAGAAATTGAGTAGCTGTACATGTATTTTGGCGTGGCAGGAATCGTTTTCATCGCCAACAACACAAACACAGCAGCAGCAGCGGCACTTTCCCGTAATTGGCCGATACTCATAAATAAGACGAGAGAAAAAAAAGACATGTGCTTTCAAGTGACTAGAGGAGAGAAGAAAAAAGGTTACCAGTTACGTAAGCGTGTGTACGCAGCGGAAAAAGAGAGTTACACTCGTTGAGAAATTGAGTAGCTGTACATGTATTTTGGCGTGGCAGGAAAAGTGTAGGGAAAGCGGTAGACGACGACAAGAGGAAAAAAAACAACATTATTTTTAGGATAAAATATTAACATGTTTTTATGGCAACGGCGGAGGCATGAAAATGAGGTAAAAAATTAATGCGATTCTCATTGTTAGCTTCTTTTGTTCGCTTTATAATTTACCTTTAAAAAACCTCTATTGAATCCAATGAAAGGCTGCGTATTGCTTGAGTCAACTTTTAAAAAAATCGCATGTTGAATGAAAGCATATTATGGCGATGTGTGTGTCACTACCAGTTTCACTGACCAAGTCAATAAACCTGTGACCGCATGCATTGGTGTTCTTTGATTCATCTCGAGATGAGCGCCTTTGTTGAATTCCTTTTTGCTTGCTATTTTTGTCAACGGCCGACGAGGACGCTTGAGCTTATTCTAGTTAGTTTGCTGGGACAATCCTTTCTTATCATTTAATCTTTTTAAATTATTGATACATTTCAAATGGCAACACGCACCGACCGTCTAACTACTAATGTAGGCCAATGATGATGATGACCAAACAACAGCATAATATCGCCTGCAGTCCCCAGCAAATAATGTAACTTTTAGCATAATTATATATTATGGTTGTTATATAATATTTCGTTTTAATTTTTAAATAAATTATAATACTTACCCACCAATACTACCTACATTAGCACTACAGACAGATGTACATATTTAAATTACATTTTCTACAAAGAAATAAAAAACTGGTTACTAGAAACTAGGTCACCGAGAAAAGTAGCTGTGCATTTTTTTATTGTTAAAGGCAATTAGATCTCAGTCAGCGAGTCGGTCTTGTTGATTATCAATCAATAAAAGTAATGATAAGCTCTAAAAGAAATCATTTCAACTGATTATTGATCCTGTGAACAAATCAAATACATACGCTCAAAACTTGAACAGCGGCAGCACGTAGCTTGTAAACCCAATCAATAGCAGCGCTACTAATCGGCCGTTTATCATCACCATCATCATAAAATATCATGCGTGGGTTTTTTTTTGAGGTGGCGTACTATTTATTAGTATCATCGTGTCAGAAAAAAAACGTGCTCTGCTGATGCTGCAATAAAATATCATGCGTGGGTTTTTTGAGGTGGCGTACTATTTATTAGTATCATCGTGTCAGAAAAAATACGTGCTCTGTTGATTCTGCTGCTGCAAGATATACGCATTTTACAATGTTGAGATGAGGAAGATGTAGCAGCAAGAAATATTATTTTCTTGCCGACTGACGGACGACTCTCTGTCAAGCGCTTGATTGAATGAGCAGAAAACAGTTTGTTTCTGCTAAAACTTTTTGCTAAGCGTTTCTTTATATGAAGTATGGACACATGCATGCGTTTCTGTCTCGCTACACAAGTTGCCATACACAGCTATTGTATGTTAAATAAAGCTGTGTTTGTCAGTGACAGCAGCAGCGATGATCGTCGTCATCCTCAGCATCATCATCATCATCATTTTGCATTACTTGCAAATCTCCCAATTAGTAATGACCGTGCTCTTACTGATGATGAGGATGCAGCAGGAATTCTTACATTTCTACATCCGCCGGCGTTGGATTTTCCATTGAAGCTGTGAAATCCTCTCTTTGATTGCAACAAACTGTTTCAGTGGACAACAAAAAAGAGGAGAGAACAGGCTTTGCTCCTTCCCTCGCTTCACTTTTTCTCGTCTTGTAATAAAATGCTCCATCAAACTCTGCTTGAACCTTGCATGCTAACTTGTAACTTGCAACTTTGCTCCTGAACACATAAAGTGTATATTAGCCATGTTCTTGTCAATTGCATTGCCATCATCATCAACACTATGATCGCCAACAGTAACAAAAGATGAAAACACCAAAAAGATAAAGGAAGAAAAAATACGAATCCTGTCAATTGCATTGCCATCATCATCAACATTATGATCGCCAACAGTAACAAAAGATGAAAACACCAAAAAGATAAAGGAAGAAAAAATACGAATATTTTTTTTAAGTTTTCTTTTTGCAAATGAACTAAACCACTGTTGCTGGCTAGCTGGCTCTGAAAAAAAACCCAAAGCAACAAACTACACAGCAACAACATGTTCAAGCAAATAAGCCATTCATTGATACTTTTATGTTTAGAAGGAAATCAAATCAATCTAACGGAACTTTTTTTTCGACTTCTCTCCGCTCGACAACACCGTTCTTACCTTTTTCCTTACGTAAAAATAATACACACACAGCAAATTTAATACGTCCATCCATCCACTCTCCCAAAAAATATACAAGGTTTAGAGTTTCAGTCTTCAGCATCAAGATGATGATAATGTGTTGTTGTACGCAGTGGCAACAGAAAACGACGGCTAGGGAGCAACCGTTTTCTTTATTGTTTAAGTCAAATATAAAAAGTAAAAATGAAATGTATGACGCTATAATGTTGCTGCGGTAGCAATAATAGACAGGAATAATAATGGAATGACCAAGAAAAGAACGAGGTGATGATGACGATGCTGTTGGTGCGGTGGTGTTTGCCACCGAAACGAACATGTTCCATATTTTGAAAACAAACTTTGCACAAGACAAGATGATGATAATGTGTTGTTGTACGCAGTGGCAACAGCAAACGGCGGCTAGGGAGCAACCGTTTTCTTTATTGTTTAAGTCAAATAATAAAAAGTAAAAATGAAATGTACGACGCTGTAATGTTGCTGCTGCGGTAGCAATAATAGACAGGAATAATAATGGAATGACCAAGAAAAGAACGAGGTGATGATGACGATGCTGCTGGTGCGGTGGTGTTTGCCCCCGAAACGAACATGTTCCATATTTTGAAACAAACTTTGTACAAGATTTTTTTGGTCAGTGTTGTTGGCAGCAGTAGTATTGCTGCCAGCTATTTATTTTCTATAAAATTCGTATTGACTGCAGAGGGAAAGAGAGTATGTAACGGCGTTGTGTTGTGGTCGTGGTAAAAAATATATCATTAGCTGAAGAAGAGCTGTTTCTTCGAAATAAAAGCAATACTCTTTTCGTCGTTGTCAATCAGTTGGGATTTAACAGTGCATTACTCTGAATGCAAAAAATGTCAAATGGTTGGATAGGATGCAAGGATATTCATCATCTTGATCATTTAAAATAATCAGCCAAAAGGATAGCGTGTATGTAGCGCAATGTGGTCAATCCCAGAGGCAAAAAAATATCCTAATCCGAGCAACCGAATGATATATTTTTTATTTTGCTGAAAGGGTTGAATGTGAAGAATTAAATTTGTAAAAATGTGAGTACAGTACTAAAAATACCTACGCTGATTGATTAAATTGGCTGCAAAAAGCAATGCTCTTTTTTCGTCGTTGTCAATCAGTTGGGATTTAACAGTGCATTGCTCTGAATGCAAGCGCAAATAAAAAATGTCAAATGGTTGGACAGGATGCAAGGATATTCATCATCTTGTTGATCGTTTAAAATAATCAGCCAAAAGGATAGCATGTTTGTAGCGGCACAAGTGGTCAATACCAGAGAGGAAAAAAATATCCTAATCCAACCAACCAAATGATATATTTTTATTTTGCTGAAAGGGTTGTATGTGAAGAATTAAATTTGTAAAAATGTGAGTACAGTACTAAAAATACCTACGCTGATTGATTAAATTGGCTGCAAGACATGCGAGCAAGACAATGGCAATAATTTGCAAAAAGAAACAGTAAAAATGGAAAAATGCATTTATTTAGCCGCTAGGGCAACTAGAGAGATTATAAAGTCATTCGGGATGTTTAACTGTGCAACATTCTTTTTTATGTTTATGCATTTTTATTTTGGAAAAAAACTACCCAGTTGTTTAAATGCGTTTTTCGCTATTACTAAATTACATTGTTTTATTTTAATACGAGGTGGTGAGGATGATGGGAATGATAAGGAGACTATAAAATTGTCGTTTTTTCAATGACAGTAAGATGCAATGTGAAATAGCAAGATTTAAAAAAATACTCACCTGTAATAATCGTAATGACGATGATGATGATGATAACTGTGCAACATTCCTTTTTATGTTTGTGCTTTTTATTTTGAAAAAAAACTACCCAGTTTTTAAATGCGTTTTGCGCGATTACTAAATTACATTGTTTTATTTTAATACGAGGTGGTGAGGATGATGATGAGGAAGATGGGAATGATAAGCACACTATAAAATTGTCGTTTTTTCAATGACAACAAGATACATACAATGTGAAGGAGCAAGATTTAAAAAATATTCACCTGTAATAATCGTAATGACGATGATGATGATGAGGTGATCAAAATGTAAAAGTGCAATGATGTGTTTTTGAATGAAGCAGCAGTGGTAGCAATGCGTTTGCATGTAACATTACCATTAAAGTGATTAAATTAGGTAATATAAGTGATCAAAATGTAAAAGTGCAATGATGTGTTTTTGAATGAAGCAGCGGTGGTAGCAATGCGTTTGCATGTAACATTACCATTAAAGTGATTAAATTAGGTAATATATTTTCTAGTGACTTTGCAAACAGCAGCATTAGCAGCAGCACTGCATCATAAATTAAAGGTCGTAATTTAAAAGAGTAAAACGCTGAGAGAAAAAAAGTACTTTTTTAAGATGGTCATTTGATGACGCTCATTTCAGGTTTTTATTTCGCTGATGATAATAAATTCTATTTTAATGGAACGGTCGGACAAGGCTGCTGTGAACGAGCAACCTGAAATTTATAAATAAAGTATAAAAACAAACATGCCATTATATTATTTGCCCATTCAGCTGAGGAGATGTTTCAGCGTTTTTTTTAAATAGATGCGGAATGCATGTACGCTGTACACGCAGCGTCCTCCTGGGTAAAAATAGCTTAATGAATTGACAACTACTTTTAGACTGCTGGCCACAGCAACTACCTATGCGTAGGTATGCGCATGTATAAAAATTGCAAAAAGCGACAAGAGATCAACACGTTTTCCCCGATGACATGATGTTGTTGCTGGTGTGTGTTTACCCCTGATTTATGACAAGTTGTACAGAGAGTACCTTAAAATAACTACAAGTGAACAAGACAAGATCACAAACTGACATACATATTATTGCATACACGCAGCAGCAGCAGCACAAGATGTAAACTTGTACCTAGGTCGTTCAGTCAAGTTGACTGCACTTGTTATTCACTTGAAAAAGATGAAGATGATCACAAGGAGGATTTTTTAACGTGCATCGACCGCTGCTGCTGATATGTACATGCTTGTCCACTTGACGATGACAATAATGTTTTGAAGATGGATCAGATAGGTAGGTAGGTAGAATGCTCTCTCCCTCTGGCTTTATTTCAGCCCAAATTTTCTCGGTATTTTTTTTCTTTTGCAGAGAGTAAATACATGTACCTAGTCACGCAGTCCATACAGCAGCAAGGCAGAATGCTAATGATGATGGCGAAATATTATATAAATGAATTGGAGTGGGAATTAGTATCGACATCCGGATTATGCTTGTCACTTGTTACGAATCAGCTCAAAAGTTTCCTTGCAATTTGTTCTAGTGTATTTATTATCATTACATTGTTCCCTGCGCTTGAACCTTGTTCAATAGTTTGTTAGCACTTGTGTATATACATTGCCTGCTTTATTTGTTACAACATTTTATATACAATTTTTTTGCACGATATATTTCGAGAAGCAACCCTCTTCTTTTTCTTATTCTCTTTACGCGATAATGACTACTAACCTTAAACTGGGAAAGGTAAACAGGTTGTTTCGTTGTTTGGGAGCAACTTGATTTTTTTTCTTTACCAATTCAACTCGTCTCACGCAGCAATTGTAGCATCCCCATTGCTTATTCTTTTACTATTTATTATTACGTATAGAGCAGCTTTGATGATGGTGCAACTTAAATTGTAATAATAATATGCGATTATAAACTAAGCGGAGACTCACGAAGACGACGACGACAGTTTTCAGTTGTGAAATTTTAAAGAAAAAGAAAGAAAGGCAACTTCAACTTGTGCAGTGTGACTCTGTACTTTTTATTTCGCTCCCAGATTTAGCTCACTTTGATGAATGTGTCTCCTTGCCTTGCATACCTGCTGCATTACATAACAGCAATAATAACAATGCAATAATAATTTTGTCATTTTGCAGTTAAGGTACTTTTCATGTTTTTAGATTCTCATGTAGATTTAAAGAAGGAGAGAAAAATAATGCTAATATTATTATTATTATATTTTCACTTGTTCAGCTCAACCTCAAGTTGATACAAGCGAGAGAGAAATAGCAGCCAACTTTTGATCTTTCATTGCACAACTTACTGCTGTTGTGTGGTCAGCATGTAAAATAATAATAATAATAATCTTTTGGTCATCATCATGATGGTGCTCACAGCAGCAGAGAAGGATACACATTACATTTATTATTACACTCCTTTATTCAGCAGCAGCAGCAATCTCAACTGTGATTTTTCATGATAACAGTAACAACCACAACAAAAGTTGAAACTCTCATTTAAAAATAAAACTTTGAACTTGCCTTTTCGTCAATTTTATTTGCGTATTTTTTTTCTCTGTCCGAAATTGCCTACTTACATACATACATGTTGAAAGTGGCAAGGTTGGCTGGCAGCAACGGTGATTCTCTCCCAGATGCCATAAAACTTCTTCTTTACACTTTGTCAGATGAACTTAATGAGATTCCAATTGTACGAATCGGCAGACAGACAGCGGGTCTTGTCTATTCTTTTTCTATGCTCCATTTAAAAAGAAAGAAAGAAAGAATCAATTCTACAATATTTTTATAATCATGTCTATGTATAAATTTATGTAAAACAGGGAGCTCATTCAAATTTTTTTTATTAAGTATTTCTCCTTCTTGTAGCTATCATCTTGTGAAAAGCCCACTTTTTGACCCATCATGTTACATTTTATTTTTTATTATCCACAAAACTCTGTCATTATCCTCTTGCCTATTAGAGTACAGCTGCGTGTCTGCAAAAATCTCGTCTAAGCGTGTTCCTTGTACTACTTAACTTACAAATTGAGTTTTACATTTTTTCTTTTTCATTTCTCTCGCTTCTTTATCGACTCTTTCTCTGTCGAATTAGCAACGGTAGACGTGTGATGATGACATGACCGTCGTCGCGGTTCGATCCCAAGTCTCTTTTTTTCTCTGCTGTTTTCTGAAAAAAATATTCTCATCACCAATTTCTGTCTCTTGTATTGTGTCTCTCTGCGTGACATTTGACATGACTTTTTTTACACAGCCACTTACATGAACACTTGCAATTCAAGTTGAAATTCTCAACCGGCAGCAGCACTAGCAGAAGCAGCACACTGATAAACAGCAAGTCAATCTGATTGTCACTCTTCTTTTTCTTGTTTGCCTTTTCAAAATGTCATCAGTGAGAACGATACCAGTTGAGTATATCAAGCCATCATTCATATTTCACCTCATCTTTCTCTCCGTCGGAATAATAATGCTATTATCATCATCATCATCATCATCCGCAATACGGCATTGTTTGTCAGTTGCCTGCCACCAGTGCAGTACAACACAGTGTTCGTTAATCACGCGTGTAACTCTCCATCTTGGGAATAAACGACATCTCACAGACATATTTCAGTCTATGAAATGTGGTGACATAACCAAGCGCTACTGCTGTGCTGATGTAACCTACTAACTCACTACATTCGTTTATTGGAAACATGTTTGAGTTTTTTTTCAGTAGCGATATACGTCCAGTTGTTTTCCCATAAATGATTGCACTTTGCTGAAGGTATTCCATGATAATATGAAGCATGACAATATTCACGATACATTTCCGCAGAAGGATCCATCACATCTTCCATTATTATTATTAAGTAGCGATATACGTCCAGTTCTTTTCCCATAAATGATTACACTTTGCTGAAGGTATTCCATGATAATATGAAGCATGACAATATTCACGATACATTTCCGCAGAAGGATCCATCACATCCTCCATTATTATTGTTATTATGCTAACAACAACTCATTTCTTTCGAGTGTCTCCACGAAGCTCACTGGAACTTGCAAGACTGAAAGCGTTCCAAGAACTTATCATAAAATTAGGTGGCTCTACTCTACTTGATAATGCTCCACGTCTTACATTATGTAGCTGGTTGGGTAAATCAACCTCTGCTACGGCTCTGCCACTTTCTTGCCTTGTTCTCATCCACAGTGCGGTTTTCCTGAAACCTCTTCATCCAGCCAAGTAGTAAGTAAGTAAGTAATACGCTGATACGTTCTCGGTATTCTACGCAGAAGAGGAAGAAGAACAGGTCTACCAAAGTAGAAAACAAGTAGAAGGACAAATATTAGGAGCAGCAGCAGTAGCAATCTGGCAATAACAATGGCTCTACTGAGAGCGAATAATACGCTGATACGTTCTCAGTATTCTACGCAGAAGAGGAAGAAGAACAGGTCTACCAAAGTAGAAAACAAGTAGAAGGACAAATATTAGGAGCAGCAGTAGCAATCTGGCAATAACAATGGCTCTACTGAGAGCGAGCGAAAATAAGAGAAGAGAACCCAATAAGCTATAGCGACTACCTTAAACCGCCGCTGTGCTCCACGCACAACCACAATGTCTCTTTTTCTTCACAAAAATCTATTTTTTTTCTCCAAAACTTGTCTCCATTTTTTTATGTGCC
This sequence comes from Homidia socia, assembly GCA_036850745.1. NCBI lineage: Eukaryota > Metazoa > Arthropoda > Collembola > Entomobryomorpha > Entomobryidae > Homidia > Homidia socia. Next base: position 10,321 of record JAANSP010003151.1, read on the forward strand.
CACACAACCATCACACCACACCAGCAGCAGCATCATGCTACTCAAAAGACTTTGCATCCGCTTTGCTCCTATGAAATAAAATACATTTTTAATGTCCCATCTTTTTTTGATTGCTATGGGAATCATTCTCATTCTTCTTGTTCTTCGTGTGCAACCTTTTTGGCAGAAAAAAAGAGGCTTTGTAGATTGCATGTTACAACCACCAGCACACTTTTTTCGTCTTCTTCTTCGTTTCTCTTACTCTCAAGGGGGTTTACCACATATTGCACAAAAAAAGAATGGATATCGTCTTTGTCGTCGTAGTCAAAAAAATAAATTTCGTGGTAAGGAACGGAACTAGCAATGGAAGATGCACTGTATATACATACTAGCTATTATTATTATTATAGGTTGTTACAATGCGGGGATAAAATAGAAAAATAATAAAACGCTGCTACGAAATGTTCCAACATTTTTTACAGCCTGGTGACCGGCTCGGGCTATATTTAAAAGCTGTAACAATTTAGCTATCCGTGTACCTATTTAGTATTTAGAGCCATTTTTAACTACCAACAAGCGGATTGATATGAAATTGGACTTTATAGGATTTTTCTTAGCCACATCATCATCATCATTGTCTTTCTTGCAGTATTTTTCAACTTTTCAGCAACGGGGTCATTTAGTCATTCAAGTAGAAGGAATCAAAGTGGTGTGCGTACAGAGCATGGTACGGTTATAATGCAACCACCACACCGGGCAGCCCACCGTTAGCAAATCAACAGTACTATTTTTTCAATCCATTTGCGTGTAACCAACAACAGAACAAGCATCAAGTGGAATTATTAGTATGCCACGTTGATATCAATTTCTTTGATGCTTCTCATTACCAAGACGGTATTGAAGCCAAACCTAAAATCCCAAAAATGATTTTTTTCTACTAGAAAATGTTTTAAAGTTTCAAAAATGAGTTCTCTTTATAATTTTTTTGCTCTACGGATGATAATGTTGCAATTCACACATAAACGAAATGGGACAGAGATGCATTATTGCGTAGAGAATATGCGTGGGAAAAACACGCGTAAGCCTATTAATTGAGCAATTACTCATAATAAATGCGATTTGCATGCAATGCCTACATCCTTACATGGGATCCAGTCGCAACAAAAAGATAAAAGAATACAAGCATGTAGCAGGATTGTATAATAGAACAACAGCAAAACCCGCAAAAATATATTCATTCATTCATTCAGAGTTTTTATTATCATCATCGTCTTGTTTTTAAGTCAACACGCAAAAAATTAGTACGCTCTGCTCCAACTGCTTCTCTGCTGACCATTCAAAAATCCACAATGGAACATGAAATTAGAGAGGAGCCAGCTGTAGTATTTACAAGTAGAAGCACAAGAAAATTTTTG
>JAANSP010003152.1:0-11713 GCA_036850745.1 Homidia socia
ATTTATTTCGACATCCACATTTTTAATAAAAGTTTGATACAGTTGTTTATAATTTACCATCTCATGACTCTTTCGTCAACAATCTTCTATTAGATATATTTTGTAAACAGGAAACATGATAGCAGTAGCAGTAGTAAAATGAAAAGGAGTTGAAAGACAACAACATCAGTGTCAAGTTTACTCATGCCTGTCAGTGGACATTAAAAATTTAAATGAAATTAGTAAATGCTCTGCTTGAAGTAAGTATCCATTCCCTCTTGTGTGTTTTGTCATCATCTTACCGTGCCTCATGATGATGATACTTAGACGATGATGATAATGATAGCAGTGGTGGTAGTGGTAGTCAGGTAGAAATCCTGTTTCCTCTTTTACTTTTCTGTCTTCTTGTCTCCCTTCCTCTCTTCTTTCCTTTTTTCATCAACATCATCTCTCTCTCCCTCTCTCCAATGTAAACACAGGCTCTCTCACTCACTTGCTAATAAGCAAGTTTCTTCAATAAAGCGATATAAAAAAGTTTACAATGGTTAGAGAAAACATAACATACTTGACTTTAAATTTACTTTAAAAAACTATTATCATCTTCATCATCATGCTTTCGACTTGACAATTCTGACAGCGTAACGTCTGCAGCTTCTTTTGCCTTGCTGCAGTATAATTCTATGCTTATCATTACATCATATTTACTTGCCTATACTGCCTACTACTTTTCCAACATGACATTGCATTGTCTACTACTTGCAACATGTACAAAGGAAGCGCTTTTGTTGAGAAAAGGAAACAACGGAAACTATAATGTGTACTAAATAGTAATAAATAACAAATATGAGTATGAGCAGAAATGAAATAGTGTTTGTCCACATGCAACTTTGTCGGGGACACGATCACGAAAAGAAAGGAAAATTTGTAAGGAGCAAGATTTTATTATTATTATTATTATTATTTATAACATTTTGTGTTTGACTCTAAACTTGACTGCTTCATGTTTTGTTTTGCATTTATATATGTTAAATGTACTTTTAGAATGATGAGATGCTACATCGTTCAAAAAGACTTGCTTCCCTTAAGCAACAAACATCATCATGCAATTTAGCATTCCAGAGTCATGTATCTCTTGTGAGATTTGTTTCCTTTTACAAAATCTAAGTTTGAGTAGGTTTATGCAAATCATGCAAAGTTGTGGTTGTGTTGTGCGGAACTGTTTTTTATGTTTCCTCTATTTTTTCTCTATTTTTTGTTTTTATCATCCTCATTTCTTGTTTGTCTGCATTAGATTAGTATTTTTGTACACCTGGCTTGATAAATGACACAATGGGAGTGCTGATTAAACAACTTCGTTCTTCTCAAATCCTTGGACCTTAAACTTAAAAGTAATTTAATTGCAAGAGANTTTTGTACACCTGGCTTGATAAATGACACAATGGGAGTGCTGATTAAACAACTTCGTTCTTCTCAAATCCTTGGACCTTAAACTTAAAAGTAATTTAATTGCAAGAGAGACGTTTTGCAGTTTGTAAACCAGACATGGGTCAACAAGAAGAAAAGAAAGCATATTATTGGTGTTTTTCGCATTCAATTTTCTTCATTCTGTGTCAATGTAGAACTAATGAAGAGAGCTGTGTTGCTTATCTAGAAATAAAAACTGCGTGCCAAATGGCACAAGTGTATCTGTTATCTAATATCTAGGTTGTGTTGTGTCGGTGGTTTTGGAGTGGTTTTTTGTTCCCTCCCCACCACGTCATTATTTTTACTCATGCAACAAAAAAAGTATCAAAAAAGCATAACACGCCATTATAAATATTATTTTTTCATTCACAAAGCATTTCAGAAGAAATAAAAACTGCGTGCCAAATGGCACAAGTGTATCTGTTATCTAATATCTAGGTTGTGTTGTGTCGGTGGTTTTGGAGTGGTTTTTTGTTCCCTCCCCGCCACGTCATTATTTTTACTCATGCAACAAAAAAAGTATCAAAAAACATAACACGCCATTATAAATATTATTTTTTCATTCACAAAGCATTTCAGTAAGCATGCCTTAGTTTTTTATGCTTGGCTTTTGGATAGCGCTTTGTTGATATGCTTGTAGTTGCGCTGCATTTTATTTTGATTCGGATCTCCTCCTTTTCATCATCCTCATCATGAAAAAACACAGCCACAAAAAGGCACAAATGATGAAAAGATTATGATGAATACGGTGATTATACTGGAGCCAACATACAATTACAGACAAGCGACTACACACCTATTTACGATGATGAGGATGATAGATATTAATATTCTGGTTCAAGGAGTCATTGACAAACTCGTCACAAAAAAGGCAGAGGAAAGTAAGGAGGAGCGAGGATGAGAGCGAATGGAGTACTTTTGAACAGTAAAAAGAATAATAATGATGATGATAAGTGGAAGAAAGAAGAAAGGAATGAAAGGAACTTCATTCAAGTGGTATTCATCCTTCAAGTGAAATAAAAAATCTGTTTAATACTTCAACTGCTGCTGCTGCTGCTACTACTGCTGCTTGTTTCCAAGAATGGAAAGAGTAAAACCTTTCTCTATATTTATCTTGCAATTTTGCCTTCTTTTTACAAGAAAACGCAGCAGCACCAGAAAGAATTGCAACAAGGATAATATGTGATTATCCTGATCGTGATGATGATAATGGTGACGTATGCAAGTAATATAAATGATGCACGACGCGCGTACATCTCTATATTCTCTATCCAAATCCGAAATGCATTGAGTTGTTTGGTTTTAGTTGTGATGATAAATGAACGGATGGATGGATGAAACACTCACTACTCGACCAATTCTCAGCAGCTGCAATAAAAGGAGGGATGTAGTGCGAGACAGCAAATAAAGCTCGTCACTTTCTCATCCTCTTACGTACAAACATTTTCTTCTCTTTTCTCTTTCCCTCTACACATTCTTCATTTCTTTCTTTCCACTTTTCCATTTCATTCTACTCCAACTAATCGTCGTCATTTTTCCTTTTTAAAACAACAACTCAACGCAAAAAAAGAAGATTCTGTCATCGAATTAATCTTCAATGACGTAATAATGTACAAGTGCATTCAACAACAGTAACAAAACGCACATGTTGAAATATCGTTTGTAAAAAACTATAGTGTTATTTCCATGTAATGTCTTTAGTGTTCTTTTAAGCATTTTTAAACCGTATGGGTTGTCTTTTTTTAATCTTTTTGCACATTGAGAGGAAATGAGCGTTTGTTTTTAGTACCACTTGTTCGCTCGCTGTTTTGGTTACTACTTTATGATTTTTTCAAAATTAAGGCTCTTGGCTAACAGCACAATGATGTCGCTTGTAATTATTATTATCGTTTTCATTTAAAGCTGTAGTAGAGTCCACAATTATATAGTATTGTAGTAGCGGAAGAGAAGTGTACTCACTTTTAAAAGACAAAGTATAGCAGCAAAATGTTAAAATCACTCAAATCACTTACGCTGAAGGAAGAAGACGTAGGCAGTTGGATCAACTAGATAACTTTGTATGCATGAATAAGGGATGTGAAAGTGAATGGATGGGAATGGATGTGCGCCCGGATGAATTAGGCACAGCACGACAGGTTTCAGTCTCATCCAATCTGTCTTACTCCAAGTGGTACATACATACAATAGTGTCCTGTGTTGCTGCTTGCTACATGTTTGCTATCAACGAGGAAAAATAGGACAGAGTAGTAGGGCAACGTGAGATTCTTTATTAACCACTGCACACCACCACTACTGTTGTGAGTGACTGGTTCTATAATATTATTTGTTGTTCAGGTGGCGTCTCCCTTCGGCCCTCTTCCTATCTATTATTACGCTATCTGTATAACATATTGAATTGTTGCGGTTGCACACCTTTGCAATGTGGCTTGCGTGACAATGCTTCTTGTAGAAGTTTTGTACAAACTTCTTGTGGATAATATATGTCGTGTTTGTTTGAGTGGAAAAGAGAAACGTCATGGTGCATCATCTCATCCTCAGTCCTCATGCATGATGTACTAGGTACTAGAAGCCCAATTCAACCAAGCATGTTTATTTCCTGTGTCATGAATGATGATTCATCATCATCATCATACTATTAATGTGTGTAAGGAGGAGGACAAGAAGAAGAATTATGATTTTTTTCTTGTATATATTTATTTAGAGATGAATACGTTTTGCTCGCAACTTTTCTTTAATATTTTTGTGGATAAAGAAAAGGGAGCAAGGTTTAGGTAAATTTTTCTTTTGTGTAAATGATGAGTTTTGTGCGGCAGGAAGTTGGCCGACGGAAATAACGAAAATGCAAAATTAAAGGAAAACATGTAAAAAAGAATAAGACGTGGGGAAACTTTGTTCATAATGTTTTTTATACTTTGAAAATTTCAGGTAGCGACAAGGAGAGTAAAACTGGTGGATGGACTGATCGAGAAGGAATTATTCTTTTGAGTTTGTTTGCTTGGAGTGGATTAATTGTCGATCGACGGAGTGGCGGTAGTGCTGGCTACATATTATTGCCCATGCATGCGTGAGAGATTGGGAAGGTCCTTTAGTAATTTATAAAATGCTGTCATGGGTTGCATTGGAAGTAGAGTAGCGCTCTTCCGGAGTTGTAGCTTTACATCTGGTTCCCACTCTGGGAGTCTTACAAGTAGCAGCGGCGGTGTTGGCAGTTTAGGAGGAGCAGTAGTTGGAGGTGCTGTCGGTGGTAGCAGCGATGCAGCAAGTAGACGAAATTCTCGTCGTCAGAACATATTTTCCGTCCAGAATGTGGATGACACGGGTCAAGGTGTGTCTCCTGGAAAACTGGAAGTAACAGAGACTGACTTGGTGCTGCATGTCAAAGGGAAACTACCGCTTACATGGCCCCTTAGAAGTCTCCGAAGATATGGTTTTGATAATGACCTTTTTTCCTTTGAATCCGGTCGGAGATGTCCCACAGGAGCGGGTATTTTTGCTTTTCGTTGTCATCGGGCGCAGTCCCTTTTCAACTTGCTGCAGGCTAAAATTCAAGGAGGAGGACAGGGAGGTGGTAGTGGAGGAGCCAATGCAGTTACTTCAACCTCTCTTCCGACTCTACCTTCTACTCCTATTACTCCAACCAACACGGGGAACGTACTCGCTTCGCAACCAGGTGGAGGAGGACTGCCCTCAAGCGCCTCGGCAGTGACCACACCAGTGAGCTCCACCTTTGTCTATGTTAACCTGTCCGAGAGTTCCAGTTCTCGAATTATTTCCACTGGAGGAATGCATCCGATCCCCCCTGCCTCCTCTACATCCTCTAATGTCACTGCCTCATCAGTGACAGATACCAAGCCAGACGTTGTACAAAGTCCAGGAGCTTCCCACGCAACGGCCGTGTCATCAGTATCCTTGTCGTCGTCATTATCACGTGGACCATTACTTGTAAGTAGCTGTAAGCCATCTCTCGAAAATCACCCCGTTTACATGAATGTGGATAGTCACGGTGGTGCGCTGTTTGCCGCTGGGTCCACCTCTTCCTACCCTACAAACCACTCAAACATTCCTCCTCCAACCGCACCAAGACGCGTAAGCACGAGCAGTGAAAAAACTCATCATCACCACCAGGTGATAACCGTGGGGCCCTCGTCTTCTTCTTCCTCCTGCTCCTTGCTAGCCAGTGGAGGAAGCGGGCTGCTCCAGCAACCCACTCATCCCGACTGCGCCCTCTATTCCAACGTCTTTTGCAATCACAGCAACAAGGGGACCATTATACCAGTAACTGCTGCAGCAACGGCAACCCGCACAACCTTGAGTGGAATGATGGTCCCTCTGCCTGTGCAGCAGGAGCCGGCAGAGCTTAACTATGCGGAGCTGGATCTCAAAACGGATAGGCCTTCAAGCTCCTCCTCACAAAGCTCGCCGTACACCTCTGGAAGACTGGGTCTCTTCAATAAGCACCACCAACTGATAACCACCTACTCTAAACAGGCAGAGCCCTACAACACGTCCAGGTTAGCTAGTGTAACTGATGACACGCTTGACGGTGACAGTCTGCAAACGTCCTCCAGATTACTGGGTACTGCTGGGGGTGCGTCAGAGGACAGTGGTGGTGCGTCCGCCGCCGAACAAAACCGCGCAGAGTTGGGTTATGCTACGATAGACTTTGACAAAACTGCACAACTCAACGTCATCACGAGATCCAAGATTGCTCTTGGTTATGACGACGGAGACTCGAAAAAAGGAGGCTCCTCCCTAGCCAAGAAACTAAGGTACGGCTCAACAGGTTTATGAAGAATGTTCGCCTCCTTTGATACTTCCGGCTTGAAATGATAATAACAAATAAAAAAGTTTAAATTGTTGTTAGAAAACCAAACAAGCAGAAGTATCAAAGGAGGCGAGATCCTCAACACGCAATCGCTTACTATTATGCTAAAAAAAGTAAAACAACTGGCAAGAAACTATTATTCCACTTATATAGATACTATACTTTATTATTCATTGTGTAAAAGCAAATGTTTTTGTTCCGTTCCCGTGTTTAACTTTGACTGCTGACCCTTTTTATTACTCGTCATAATAGTAATTTTTTGAATATGCCAGTTGTACGCAAACTGTGTTGTATTTGGCCAAATTTGATAGATTTTACTTGATTCAAACAAACAGCGGTAGCCGTGCTAAGTAGTTTGTAATTTATCAAAAGAAGGTGTAAACCAACTTTTTATTTATTTTTAACAATTTTATCAATCTACCTGGAACCCTCATCATATCTTTACAAATGAATATTTAAAGGTTGACTGAGAATTGCAAAACTGTAGGGTTTCACCGATAGCTGGTCTTGCAGTTTTCGTCACGACCGCACGCGTATTATTAATGTTGCTAATTTAAGGAAATGAATGAATGCTCAGAAGTAGTTTGTATAATGATGGCAGTAAAAAGTTAACTATTGAAGTTTAAAGTGTATATAGTAGTTTTTGAATTTGTGGCAAAAACATGGAAAAAATTGCGACCTATCTAACGATTCAACAGAGTCATCTCAACAAACTATAGTGATTGAATAACTTTTAAAAGTAGCAGCTAAAAAATATTTATTAAACGCAAAAGCGTAATGATAATAAAACATGAATTTATGACGAATTTTCTTAGCTGCCAGTAAATTAGAGCAACAGAATTTACCCGTAGATATTCGATATATTAAACAAAAAGTATAAATTACTGAGCTAGGCTATTTGCTGAAAAAATATTACCACCGTACCTATGATTTTTCTCTGAAAAGAATATATATTTTAAATAAGTAAAAGTTGAACGTCAATTACAATGAGTCATCTTTTCAATTAAATATTGTAAATACACTATAAATACATTGCATGTTTCTGTTTGAGATTTCATCTGCAACAGATACTGAGTGCGTAGCTAGCCAAAAAATGTTCAATTGTATATTTTGTAAATTTCCTCACTCAAATTTGAAGTATAAGCCTGTACAGTAAACAGTAACATAACTAGCCATTGTTTGATGGTGATAAAAACAGGAGTAGAGACTCCACTGGAGCAGCACTGGAGTAACGGAGCGGTAGTCATTTATTTTTAGTTAATCGTTTAGTCGTGATGCAAGAGAGGAGTGTATATAGCAAGTCCATTTGAACAAATTTAAAAAATATACGTACATACTTTTATAAATGAACTGAATGAATGTTTCAACAAAGGAGTAGTAAATTATTAGGACTACTTAAAAAGTAACTGACAATGAAATTGAAATGCTAACGTGTGTACAGATAAAAATTATACAGTTATAAAATTAAACAAGGTACCCAGCCATTAAATAATACCGAAATGTTAATACACTACTACCAACTAACATTTATAATCGGCTGTTTTAATAGCTAGTTAGGTATTATTACAGCGCTCCGCATGTGAAAAAATAGAGTACCAAGTGAAAAGTTTTTTTGGCCGACATTGAAAAATTATAACCTCTATAACCGCTTTCAACATATATTTACATATGTAAACTGAAGCTAAAAAGTACTACTAAATGCCAATGAAATCAAAAAATATTCAGCCTAAACAAATCCGGTATTTTTATGGTACTGATTATTATACCTGAGCGCAGGTGGAAACAAGAAAAAATAGAAAGAATATTTTCTACATTTTATGCGTCTACTAGAGATTTTTTAGGCTGCTAAAGAAAATAACAAAAAGAAATTCTTGTACATATTTTATTACATCAACTGCTGCAACATTTATATATTTGAAATTACTGCAACAAAATTGGAAACTACTAATATTATTATTACAACTCTGTTAAGTAATTAAATTTGTATTGTTGATAAGATTAAGTGGAGGTGTTGATTAGAAAAAGGGAAAAAATCATTGAGAGCAACTAAACCGTCTGGTGCTAGATCGAAGAGATAAATATATATTATAAGAATAAAAATACTAAAAAATAAAAACGAATCTTTTGAAACTTTTCTTTCTACTTTTATTGGAGCTACTACTACTGCTACTCTTATCTAATGAAACAAGATAAAGGCGGGAATTTATCTTTGTAACCGAAAGAAAAGTTATTTGTCTCAGAATTAAAAACTATTAAAATCTGGTACTAGACTGATTTTTGATGAAGCAAAAGTTGCTAGGTGGTAGCTGATATTAAATTTATAACTTGTAGTAGAGCTAATAGTTTAATAGTTTTAATGAATGTCGTTGTGAGTGATTTCGAGTATGTAGAAAAAGGGAAATGATTACATTTGATGATGCGTACTAAATAGTTCTCTCAACTGTTCCTTTGTTAGTAAACGTTTGAAGATTTAATTAAATGTAGAAAATTATCGAGAAATGTGTAAAAGGAATCGTTACTTTTTTCCTCTGGACTGATGAAATTTACATTTACTTTAAGTCTGTTTTTTCAGAGATATTTCAAACTTAATAATTTTAACTGTTTAATTAGATAATTGTACTTCAATAAAGGTTACTATTTATTCAGTTGGATGGAAATATTTACTTTTTTCATAGATGGGTTTTTTTTAGAAATGACATAAAAATATGTTAAACCTAATACATAAGTACATACGCACAAAATATAATACATTTGATGATGCGTACTAAATAGTTCTCTCAACTGTTCCTTTGTTAGTAAACGTTTGAAGATTTAATTAAATGTAGAAAATTATCTATAAATGTGTAAAAGGAATTGTTACTTTTTTCCTCTGGACTGATGAAATTTATATTTACTTTAAGTCTGTTTTTTCAGAGATATTTCAAACTTAATAATTTTAACTGTTTAATTAGATAATTGTACTTTAATAAAGGTTACTATTTATTCAGTTGGATGGAAATATTTACTTTTTTCATAGATGGGTTTTTTTTAGAAATGATATAAAAATATGTTAAACCTAATACATAAGTACATACGCACAAAATATATAAACATTACTTTTACTGTACATAATTATCAGCAAAGTTAAAAAATAAATAACAAATAATATGTTTTAAAAATTTGTAATGAAAAATAAACCTTTTGTGGCAGGTACTGAAGCATCATTATGTTATCTTATGTTTTTAAGTGAGAGTTCATGTAAATGTGAAAATACACATGGTAAAAATTAAATTCTCCATGTGAACAAGCGTGAAGATTTAAATGCTTATTATTATTATTTATCAGTAAACTGGAAATGTTGGAGATCAAAAGGAAAATGTCAAGTTTATTACATTTAAAACTTATGATTATTATTATGTTGCTGCGATAATGATTATTATTAACATTACTATTATGTAACTTTGGTAAAGTACAGAAATACAAAAATGAATAAACAAGTCAAAGGGAAACGAATTTCTCATCATTAAGCTAAGAAAAAGGGGAAAAATTTGCTTACAATCAATCAAGAAAGTTGTACCTACATTTTATGCTTGATGAAATTGACATTTAACCGTAGGTTTGCATAATTCAAACTTTTGAATTCTTCATAATAGCGTCTTACATAGATTTTGTTAAACCGAAACACTTGAAAGTTGAAAAAAGAGCTGTAATAATAAAAAGTATCATCTTTTCATCTTTTTTAACGACATACATACATACGAAATGATTCACTGGAAAAATAAATCTTGACAGCGTCCATCTTTTTTAATAATCTTTCCCTTTTTGTATTATTTTTTTCTCCATAATCCAAGCTCTCGGTTTCGGCTTGGAAAGAAGGAAGGGAAAGAAGCGCGTGGAGTAGATTAATTCCAGCAAGTAGAAAGAAGAAGCAAACTGAGCTGAAGGACACTTGTCTGATTGTTTTCGTAATGATCGTCATCAAGTTTCAACTTTGCTCTTTTCAATCCTTCTCTCAATTTTCCTTTCAACTTCACTGACATTTAATCTCGCAACAACAACAACTATTATATTTTTAAAATGGCATAACTCACATTCACATTATGATATTTATAAAGTCCACCTACTCTAACCGATTCCCCATTATTTTTTCGTATTTTATTGCTTTCCAAATAATAAAGCAACAACCCACACGTTATATTCAGCTAGATCCCTCCTCCGCCTTCTCACATTGCGTTCACCCACAACATTTGAGATTAATACCAACTCCCTATCTGTGCTTACGCAAGTCTGCCTTGCTGTGGATAAGTGTAGGTGGGTTTAGCAGGAGCCAGTAAGTGAATCATTTTCATTTTTTATTGCCAATTTGCAAAAGAAAGTTTACCCTACAGTGTTTCCCAACCGCGCCTCTGGTAAATCATAAGCAAACAACAGCAGGAGGAAACCAAAAACTGCACATTTTAAAGGACAAAAGGAAGAGGAAATAGTGAAATGAGGTCTTTTTTATGTAACCAAAGAAGGGCGAGGTGGACTAACGAAGGATGCTACATATGCGTCGGTTACTATTACAATAGAATGAAAGGAAGGAAAGAAAGAAAATAAATAAATAACAAGTTCTTTTATGGAAAGAGGAGAAAACGTTGATTGCTTTCGTTTTTTAAGGAGAATGAAATACAAAATAGGAGAAAATAATGGCACATTTTTCATCGTCAAAAATGACGGTCATTCATTAATGGTAACATTGTACAACACATCCAAAGTTCAAACAAATTATTTTTTAACTGCTCTTTTCATACTTGCAGTTTCCAAACATGATATAATAATAAGTAGACACTGTGGAAATATTTACTAAAAACCTCGAAAATATTTAAATATAATTTACTAAAAAAATTGCCAAATATTTGCTTAAATATTTACTTAAATTTTCAAAAACAGCAATTTTTTCAGGTATATTGGATGTATAATGCATATTTTTTGGTAGCACAAAATTCAATATATACAAATTCAACTAAAACTCCAGATATCATACTTCAAAGTTGTGTCCACGTTCTAGAAAACTTGAATTATCTATTCAAAGTATTTTTACATCTGTGAAACATTTTAGTTAATTTGTTGTTTAACTAGTATATTCTTGGTAAAAGTTATCTATTCATATTTTTTTCTGCTTTTCTTCGCATTTTAATGCATTAAAAGTATTCGGTAAACTTAAAATTGATAAAATGAGTCTAGTGCTGGAATGAGTTAGCGTTTAACTCGTTGAATGATCGAATATATGATTTAACCGGGCTACTTTTTCATGAAATAGATGCATTACTTGTTGTATTTATAGGTGTAGGAAGGGCTTTTTCAAAAAAATTGCATTTTCGTTCATATTTTGAAGAAAATGTGCAACTTTTGAGTAAAAATCGCAAATTTTTACGTATTTTTTACGGAAAATGTGCAATTTTTCGCAAAAAGCTCGAAATATTT
>JAANSP010003154.1:0-11709 GCA_036850745.1 Homidia socia
GCTACCTCTAGCATGCTGCATGCAACCAAAAAGGTCGGGTTGAATAAAATACTGGCTGTTACACAGTTAGTTTAGGGTATTCGGTACTCTTTCATTTGCAAATTATTAGTGGTAATGAATGATAATTAAAAAGTAGAATAGTAATGGGTACAACTTACATCCTGATCTGGTACCAAAGTAGCAACTCGTCCCGGCTATAAAAAATAAAATAAAAATCAACACGTGAATACATCATGATTTTACTGTAACAGCTTTGTGTATAATTAGAGCTAAATAAGGCTGGGTTTGTTTGTGAAGTAAGCAGAGACGATTGAAAATAATTGTATAATCATCTCAATCAAGCGTCTCAACTATTCGGAATGAATGAATCAACTTTATCATTTCAGAACAATATGTATTTGTTCTCTTTTCATACAGAAATGCTTTAAATACTCAACAGAGTATAGACGAAAAGAGTTGGTCATTGCAAATAAACTTGAATAAGAATGGCAATAAATAATATTTTGTAAAAAATGACATTCACATTGAAATGATTGGTTCACATTCATATTTTGCTTATTGACATTTTCGAAAACCTTAAAAAGTTACTTTTAAAAGCAAACATTTTTTATTATTGAATGATTATCATCATCACCTTTTCTGGCGTGCCACGATGTACTTGATTTCCTTGCCAGAACCTCCTAACCCATCCTTTGATGTGGCCAACCACCATTTCTTCATAATCAAAGCCAGGTTGCCAGCAACTAAAAAATCAAGATAAGACAAAATCATATTGTTATGATTTCAACTGTTTCACTAAATTACATCATTACGTTTTATTATGCAAATCGGTAAATTAACTTACAGGCTCCCATAGGCAAAAATCCAGAGATCTTCGGTCTTCATTTTTTTACTTGCTTAATAATAATCTAATCTCAGTGATTGATACTAATGCAGTTTATTATAGAGGAGCTATATCAAGTCTCCACCAGAGAATGACTTCCAAAAATGAGATCAGGGTTATCTCTGTTATCTCAATGCTGCTACTGGAGTGGACGGTTGTACAATTTTTTGGTAATTGTAGCAGACGGCCGATTATAAATAAATAAGTGCGTATTTGCTGAGTGGTGTGTTGATGCCGTAACTTTTTACGTCTACGTCATCTATTTGATCATTCGCTTTTGGATTCCGGTAATAATATGGTAATGTGGTTGCATACACTCACCACCACAGATGCAGTCTGTCTGCTGGATATAGGTAGGTAGATGGAGAGATTTTCGGTATGACAGGTAATCAATCAGGTTTGCGTATCACATAAATTATGGAATTGCTTTTATCCCTTAAGACCATTAGACGTCACGCCGGATATAAAGCTGCTATGCTGGAAATACTCCACTTCCCCCGCTTGACGTTGTTCTGTTATTTAATGATGTAAATTTACGAAATGATATAGGAATTTTCAATCGACTCATCCGCATCTGCAAATAAAATAATATTATATCCCGTTAAGTTTACCCATTTTAGTTTACAATTATGCAAGCTTACACAATAATCATACAGATAGATTAATAAAAAAATATGAAAAAATAATGACAAATTGACTGGTCAATAGCACAAATATTTCTATTTAATCACAAGCAAACTGCATCGCAACGTTTTGTAAAATCAGCCAAATGCTGCTGACTGCATTGACTAGAAATACTAGAGAAAGCAGCATCTCATTTATTAGTCATTTTATTATGCTCTACTAGTGGACTTTGAACCTACCACCGACAGACCCAGTTTTAGGGTCAATAGAATTAAATGCGCAGTGAACAAAGATTTGCGAAAAAGTGAAAACCATATCCCTCTCCTCCAATCTCATCGTAAATTTTACTTACTTCATTTACTTCAATTCAACTGCATTCCTATTCCTACTTACAGCTCCCCCCGGTTCATGTATTGTGCGTGCCAAATGCCAAAAAAACTGTAAGAATTTTGTATCCGTGCTTTTTTAGAAATTGCTCCTCCACCACCGCCTATGTACTTTTAGACCAGGGACGACAAGGCAAAACACAAGGCTGCATGCGCTGCTGCTACTCTACTGATTAGCTGAATGTAATTGCAATGCAAGTCTACAATCTACATCTTGCATGCAGCAGCATCTCTACACTTCTCTTAAATTTTAAATATTTTGTGCATACGCAATATGACGCAGCTCCTCATTACACGTCAAGAAAGACACATATACCTATGATGTCTAATCTAATCCCTACTTAAACCTACTTACGAACTAAATGAGTCGCCTACATACAAAAACTACTGAAAATTTATCTATACTTTCACATCTGTTGTTTGGTGATCTTTCTAAAAAAATTCCGTATGCTAAATATAGATTTTTCTCACGTAAGGCATTATGAAATCATTTTTACTCTTGTTTTTTTTTCGTTTTATTTTTTAAATTTGCATTCTTTTGCTTCCATGTGATTAACTAAAATTGTAGGTTTCAAATGCAGTCTTCTTTCCCTGTTTCACGATCACTCACTAGGAACGTGATCAAAAAATAGAGTGCATGAGCATGGTTCAATGCCATTCATGTAACGGCTCGCTAAAGCCAAAACTAGAAAATGAAAGCTGTGCATTGTACGGATGCGTAAAAATCACCCAAATCGGAATGAGGAAAAGTCTAGTGGAAACCGGTATTGGAATTGGAATTCGATTATACAACTGGGCAGCTTTTTCTACTTTTGACATAATTTCCATTTCTCAATCAATCTATGATTGTTTATATAGCACTTGAAACTTACATGACATTTGTGGATCACTTATCAAATAATATGGAGGTAGTGTTGCCACTTATCATGGATATCAATAACATTTAAGTAGCTGCTACGGCACAAATTAACAAAGAAAAAATTAAACAATGTATTTATGTAGACTCGCAATAGTCGCAATCCAAACACGCTCACTCGATTATATTTACACATGCAATGATCGCAACTTTTTTGTAACGTAACTTGTTGACAGCTCAATGTGTAAATAGCACGTTTTGCAATTATAACCTTTTGGATTCAATGTTGAAAATATTTATTTAAAAGTATTAATGTTTCGAGACAAAATATTATTGCACAAAATATAGCGCTATTTAATAAACGATGGTATGAATACGAAAGCTAACTAATACTAATAATAATGTATTAGGTACCTTAAAATTGTTTGGGTACTTTTCCATAAAATTTTCCTCGAGAATCCCTATCTAGGTCCTTTTTCACAAAAACCAACAACAAAGTCAAATTGACTTAGTCAATGAGCCGAAACGGTGCTCAAATAGTGCTCATTGACTGTATTTTCTTGTATTTATTATTGCAGGTGCATTATAGCTTGCAAGTTTTACTGACAACCGTTCCTCTTAATCTGCTTTACAATAAATGAATACTCAAGCTCAAAGTGCATTTTGACTTTGAAATTTTACCTGATAGAATACGGCAGCTAGGCTTAATAATACCATTTTTTGGCTACATGGATAAACTTTACTGTGGTATGAGCACCAGAATGACGTAACACCAAGGGTAGATTTCCAGAAAAGCATGAGCTTTTCTGGGCTTGCGCATGGTAATGGCCTATTATGTGTTTTACCTCATTAAAACAGCAGCAAGTAACGCACTTGTCTTGCTTTCGGTAGCAAACTCTTATTTTTGGTATTGCACTAGTATATGTATCTCCATGCATGATGAAATTGTTTGTACGGTAGGTACAAAAATCAAAAGAACCGATAAAGGTGATGGCAAACATTTTATTTTTGTATGGTAAGTAAATGACAATGATGCAATGCTACCTTGCTTAATGACATTCACGGCTAATCTAATGATATGCCTGCACTAATGCCACATGTTCTGGTTATGTGCGGAGGGAGAATAATTTTTCTTCATCTCAGAATTTGACATTTGTAATTTTACAACAGTGTATATTTTACCAAGAAAAAACAATGACATATCTTGTTTGATGAAGGCAGGCAAACAATTTGCTCAGCCCTTTGATAAAACGAAAGCCGGCTGAAGAGCTCCAATAACTTTTTGCACACACATCAGAAATATAATAGACAAAATGCTGACATTAAACTGACTTGTTTGTCCCAAAGATAGTAGTCTACATTATATCTTCTTTGCAAAAAGTTGATGCGATTATAATTTGTTGTTATTCATTCAGTGCAAGCAAAAAGCTAGCACATTCTCAACACGTGCGGCAATGTTCTTTTTTAGCACTCGAATGGTATATATTTCAAAGAATTATTAAATTATTATATTTTTCAATCAAAACTTACTTGATTTGCAGAGAGTATCAGAGCTTTTGGACTTTTCTTATGACAAATCAAAAGATGATAAGGATTTCCGCCTCCAATCCATTGATTGTTGCCCCTTTTTCCTCCCTTCACCGATATTTTATTATTGAGAACACAGCAGGTGTTTTACTTTTCATTTGAAAGAAGAGAACACTTTTGCTAGAGCAACTGCTCAGTTCAACTTGAAAAATCGACTGCGAGAATCTCCGCTGATAACACTGACCGCTTCACTATTTTTTTGGAAGCAGGATTGAAAGTTGTAAATTGTATGATGCGCGGTAATTGATGCTGCTATCAGCCTCTAGGTACGTGTGTAAATGAAGATATCCTCCTCTTTTTTTGCCGACGTATCAATTCTAGTAATCTAGCTAGGTATTTTTTAGTATTCATTCACCCTACCCTGATTCTACTGTAGCTTTTTGCTTGATTTTTTATTATTGCTTCTATCAAAGAAGCAGTCAATTTAATTGATATAACCTTGCAAAAACCTCAAGCTTCGTCTACAACACGATATTATATTCTTCTACTAGACTTTTACAAACTGATGAAAAAGATGCATGTGTCTACTTACTAAAGTAGTAGAAAAAATCTTAGAAAGATACTTTATTATTGACAAATGCAGGCCTAGCCTGCCTGATATTATTATTAAGGATAAACTAACTGTTTCCTGTTTCATCAGTCAAATCAGTAAACGAAATGAATTCATGACAGTCTGCAATGTGGCGTTTTATACCGTATCCCATGCTCTTCATACATGTAGTATAGTACAGGAACATTACTTTTAAGCATAAAACCAAGTGGAAGAAGCAGGCGGTGTGTGTCTGTGTGTGTGGTTCAACTGAGGTTGCCAATGTTAAAATATGCCAATGCATGAGATTTATATAATGATATGAATGAGCAAAGTGGTAGTAGACTTCTCAAGAAGAAATTGGATTTCGCTGCTTGCACATTTTGATTCCACTCTATATGCAGCATGTCTGTATATCCCATGCGGTCGATATAATATACCAGCAGCAGTACAGCCAAAATCCACACTATATTTTGCTACCACACAAGTAATACAGTAGCAGTTTGCTTTCATATGATTGATGTTACAACAGCAGCTGGCTGGCAAAATGTGATAGGCAAGTAGGCATGCAACTTACTACAGCAGCGTACAGCGTTCATGATACCACCTAGGAAAAGGAACAATGCATTGCAGCAGCAATAATATCAAAAGACTTTGCAAGTTACTTTTAGCTCCTCCGTTCAACAAATACGAATTGTACTTGTGTGTGTGTACTCATTGTTCGCATTCGGTGAAGATGTGTCTTAGAGAGTATACCGTTTCTGTCGCTTTTAGACAGTCTATGTATATAGCTGCCTTCTGCCTTCTTGAAGAAAAAAGAGCAAACAGCGAACATCCATGTAGCAAAGCAAAAATAAATTTCATTATCAAGCACTAGTACACACAACGGAGTTGTAAAAGGAATTTCTGTATTTTGTTACTGCTTTGCTTTTGCTAGAGCGATCAATTCCCCACTTTCCTTTTGTTGCGTTTGTGTGCTTGCGGCTTGCAGACAATAATGGGGAATGGGAATGATCGTGATGATAAGCATTATTGCGGCATTGCATCAGCCATCGCGCGGAGGAGAAAATGCATGTTCAATGCTATATTGCTCGGTGGTTTTGTTTGGTGTGGTGGAAGAGCAGCAAAAGCTT
Source organism: Homidia socia (assembly GCA_036850745.1). NCBI lineage: Eukaryota > Metazoa > Arthropoda > Collembola > Entomobryomorpha > Entomobryidae > Homidia > Homidia socia. The sequence continues at coordinate 5,999 of JAANSP010003154.1, forward strand.
GGTTTAAAGTAAAGCGTTGCTTTCGGGATGATGCAAGTTTTCAACTGACTTGCAGAAGATGTCCGTGGCCCGTGGATTTCAGCTTAGTAAATGGAGCTTTAATGGGAACAATAAGAATTTATTACAAAAATTTCCTCTTTCACACGGTTGCATTTATTGTGACTGTACTCGGCATTTAAAATTACATTACTGTATCCTGTCCCCTTTTTCAAAAAGAAACTGACATGGGCAGTGCATGCAAAAATTACAAAGTGCCATGCAGTCTGTCAGGACTCTGTCTACGCACACATAACTAGTAATAAACTATATTTAATCTCTATTAAACGATTATTTTTATGATCAAAATTTGCAAGATACATACATGTTCAAATGTACGTTAGTGGAGTACCTACTGGATTTACTATTATAATTTTGAGATGAATGGAGAATTAAATCGTTTATGTGCGCAATACCCAAGTAGTGCCTGTGGTTTAATGTCCATTCCTCCATTCATTTTAGAGTGTAGGAATAGGAATAAAACTAGCTAAATGTACCTCGTTGACATTATCTAAAAGACTGGAATTTCATTACGTCTGTTTTTTCAGCAGAGAATTGAGGTCATAGTCACGACTAATGAAATTTAATGAGTGGCATAGTGTGGCATGCTCTCAAGTCAAAGTCAGTAATTATTAAATTTTGAGATGAATAGAGAATTAAATCGTTTATGTACGCAATACCCAAGTAGTGCCTGTGGTTTAATGTCCATTCATCCATTCATTTTAGAGTGTAGGAATAGGAATAAAACTAGCTAAATGTACCTCGTTGACATTATATAAAAGACTGGAATTTTATTACGTCTGTTTTTTCAGCAGAGAATTGAGGTCATAGTCACGACTAATGAAATTTAATGAGTGACATAGTGTGGCATAGTGTGGCATGCTCTCAAGTCAAAGTCAGTAATTATTGTTTTTAAATAAGAAGGAAAAACTTTTAAAAAAATATGACGAGCTGGAAATGTTGCTGACTTTAGTGAAATCATCATAACCTTAACCACGTGTAAGTACGAGGACAATGATGAATACGCAAGTTTATGCTTTGTTTGGCATAAATGGTATTTTACTTCTTATGGATAAAAGCATGACGGAAGTAATAAAAACACACAAAGCCATAATGATTAGCTTTTAATATCGATGAGCAGCATTCATTGTCATGATTTCACAGAACTGATTAAATCACTGATTGATTATAAAACAACCCTAAATGTCAGCTTAGATGCTAAATATGACAAACAACTCATTTTTCATGAAAAAGTACACTTTGAACTTTACACATGGACAATATTCTCCTTTTATAGTGGAATGGGGGATTGATAAAATGTTCTCGCTCAAATAGTTTAGGTCAAAATTTATGAAATCGGGAATGTTTTTGCTTTCTTTGGATGTATTCTTTTAAATTGTAAGAAGGTAAATTTTCATGCCAGATTAACTTACAACGCACATGATAGGGCAATGTGTGAATATTATCTTTATTGCTGTTATGCTTCAATTTAAATAATCTTAATTAATCTTCCTCCCGAATTACATGATCAAAAATAAGATTTATTATGAATGAACATGGTCATGGTTTGAAGTGGTCGTATAAAATGGAAAAAAAGGGTTTGGTAAAAGGCAATTTCCGTAATGAAACGATGTCATTGTGTTAAAACAAGCTTATCCATGACCGTGTACCGTGATTATTCAACCAGGCAATAAACAAACTACTTTACGCTACTCGCCAATTACGTAAATAAGTTAGCTTTTCAATTAATTCAGTTTAATTTAACCGTAACATTTTTTATTGGAGACAATTCAATTCAACCGTAACAGCGACTGTATTATTATTAGAAATGCCAATAACCTTTTTAGATTGGACTTGACTTGAAGTCAAACCTTCACCAAAGTCATGTGCTGGCTGACCGAAACACGCTCCGCGCATATGATCTTGGTATTCCGTTTCAATTCAAGTAGACAGGCTAACACAGTATTCATTAGTACAATTATTAAAAGTCAGTCGAATATTCCAATAATGCTTTGTTATAAATTATCACGTATTTTTCACATTACCTAAAACTAGACTGGATTTATCAAGTTTTCTTTGGAACAAATTATTATTTATTTAACCTTCAATTTCTATTTTTTTGAATGCATCATGCACAGTACTATTTAAAAGAGTATCAATCCTTCCAGCCATTGGCTGGTACATAAAAGGTCTTCTCGGGAAAATTCTGTCATTTTTCCAAGGATTTTCCCAATCTTCTGTAGTGTGGACACATTCTTCTGCAAACCCCGGCAACTTGTATTTATCCTCCTGTTCCAAACACCCGGAGAGAAAAAGTATCTGCGTAAGATTGTACGATTGGATACTCATCCGTAGGAACCGCTCTGTATTCTGGCCGAGTAACGTATACCCAGTATTGCCCAGGGGGTAATGAGTTCCTCACTGACGAGCTATTCGTCAATAATTGAATTCTGCTCATTAGAACTTCCTCTCTGCAGTAAAATGCCTCTCTGGTATCATAATTTGCTAATGCAGCAACAGAAGGCACCTTGAAGAACACGGCATTAAAATATTCCGACTTGTTTGAGCTGACATCAACGCCTAGATACGTTGTGCTGAAACTAATTGAATGACCTTGGCATGTCCACGACCTTGCGAAACCGTAAACTCTAATGGGAATGTTGTCACCAGTGTTGGGGTAAGTCCTGTCCTTGGAAGCCGTTTGCATTAGCGAACCATACCCAATCAAGTACTGCGAAACTCCATTAGATCCTGGAGGGTAGCATGCGTGTCCTCCATGAGGAGGTGGCAACTGTTTTGTAATAATTGTTTTTATTGGAGGGTTCCGTGTGGCGTTCCTTGTGTCCAGTCCAAGATATGGTTCTTCAATCTCTAGCAAGGTTTGGCTTGTTAAACTTTTCTGTTGCTTACAAAAATGCATTTAACTTGATATTTCAAAGAACAATGTGTTTTTAAAATCAATGCTATTGAATACACGACGTACCTGCCATGAAACAAGTAGCTGAGATGTTAAAACTAAAATTCCCAGCAAAGTGTTATCAATGATTTTACACAACATTTTAATTTTTATGTTAAAACTTTATTTAATGGTATTAGGTGATGCGCTTTGGGAATTTTGGATTTCTTCGGAATAATGTGACGGCATAAATTTTTGCTGCTACTTGGCCCAAACTGCAGAAACATCCAGTATAAAATGCATTACTAAAATGGCATTTTTCTGAAACTGGTTTTTACATGGAACTCTTTTATCATTAAAAAATAATATACTTGTACTAATTACAGGCTAATTATTTATTACTATATTGCGCGGTTAGAGATAGTATTAGGTACTGCGCTTTGGGAATTTTGGAATTCTTCGAAATAATGTGACGGCATAAATTTTTGCTGCTACTTAACCCAAACTGCAGAAACATCCAGTATAAAATGCATTACTAAAATGACATTTTTCTGAAATTGGTTTTACATGGAACTCTTTTATCATTAAAAAATAATGTACTTGTACTAATTACAGACTAATTATTTATTACTATATTGCGCGGTTAGAAATAAGCCAAGTTTGTGAAATTCGCTTGACTTGTCGCAACAGCGCAATGAATGTAGTTGTATCGCATAATCCAACTCGATGTTTCCATACATTACGAAGTTAATCCAATGACAACTTTATTCTAATGCTACTAATTTATTGTATGTTTAGTTTAAGAAAGGAGGAATTATATGGCTGGCAAAAATTCATAAATGCAAACACACATAGTTGAACAAAGTGACGAAATTACAACAATGATCGTATGACGCGCATAATATGAATGTGACATGTTTCAGCTAGTTGCTTTTACTTTTACAAAAATGTTGACTTAACAAAAGACATTCATTCAAGTCACCAACAGCTGGGTATGCACCTGTAAAATTAAATATAAATGTCAACTATAATGTACTCTACATGTGCTATACTTAAGGGAATCTGGACGGAGAAGTTCATAATAACACACAACACACACCTGAATAAAATACAATAAAGTTGAAGTTGATAATTAAATTAAATTTTTCATTTACCAGATCAACTATGTAAAACTTTTGGGTTCAAGTGCAGTTTCCATTTCCCAGTAAAAAATGCTTAAACCTATTTTCATTTATAAATAAAAAATGAAATTCAACAATGCAAAGATGACATTTTTTATAAATCGACTCTTATATAAAATAAATAGGTATAATGACAAAAGGGACGAATGACGCACGTGTTAAAAAAGGTTCGATTCACAATGTAAATTTCGCTGATTTCGCCTCCAGTCTTGACACATATGTGAATATATTAAAATATAACAATATTTAGTAAGTTAATTTTTGTTACTACTCCTAATAGTAGCCGTTGCAGTTTGTATTCTTAAAAGCTCTGCTATCAAGGATAACCAACAAATTTACACTAACAAGATAATATGTACATACAATTTTTTTAGTCTCTTGAGTTGAATTTCAAGTTCAGAGTCAGTACCTATCTCTATCATGTTGAGAGCTAGCTTCATACGGTCTGATATTAACATCACACCTAGGAAATAAGCTTCCAGAATCGTGGAAACCACTAGAACTTTTTCTCCGCGAAGAACATTTTTTCAGTGATTTGCAAAGTTTGATCAATCCAATTATTGAATACTTTACAATAATAAATATGGTTAAGACAAAAGAAAATAAAACCGTTCCAGTTAGGAGAAGTANACTTTACAATAATAAATATGGTTAAGACAAAAGAAAATAAAACCGTTCCAGTTAGGAGAAGTAAGAGCAGCGAGATAAGACACAGAACGGTGTGTGTCCGAAGCTCTGAGAAGAACTGCTGAACTGGGGTATTGCTGTCATGCGTGTGGTCAGAAGGTGGCACTGCTGTAGTGTCTAGAGTAGATGAGCCTGTTGAAATTGTTGTTGTAAATGGTGGCGGTTGAGAGTCAGTTGAAGAAGAAGTGGCTTCACTTTTGACAGTTGTTGTTATAGATGGTGGCGGTTGAGAGTCAATTGAAGAAGTGGCTTCACTTTTGGCAGTTGTTGCGGAGGTGGTGCTTGAGGAGGCATTTGGGTCAGCAGGTTGCAGGTCCTCCTGAGCTAAATCAATTACCGATGAGGTTGGCTTTGTTGATACGGTGGTGGTAGTTTCTGCCTCTACTTGAGCGCTTTCAGGAGGGTTGGTAGAAGATGTTGGAGGAGTGGAGGTCTCAAAGGTTGGCTCATTTACATTCCTTGGGTTATGATCAATTTGAACCGTTTGGGTTAAATCATTCAATGTTGGGATAATCTTTGCTGGTAAGGTTGTACTTTCAGACTTTACAGGACTGCTGTCGGAAGAAGTTGCAGTACTCGTCTCCACGATGGAGGGCTCATTTACATCCCTCGACATGTGCTTGATTTGAATTTCTTCACCTAAAACGTTTGCTGGTATGGTCATATTCTTTGAATTTTCCGAAATCTTGGTGAACGAAGCTGGCGTCTCTCCTTTGGTTGGCTCATTTGCATCTCCTGGTGCATGGGAACTTTGAACTTTTTCCAGAGTAACTACATGGTCCGCCAAATCTTCTTTTTGATGAATTGGCTTTGCATTCAGTTCTTCATTGACATTGGTTTCTGTTGCATTCAAGATGTCAGAAGTAATTTCAGTACTAGGCCTGCAATTAAAATGATCAAATTTTATTTTT
>JAANSP010003155.1:0-11707 GCA_036850745.1 Homidia socia
GGGTTTACCGAAAATATTATGCTAAAGAGAGTTGATAAATCAAACGATTTCTTCTCGAAACCCTACTGCGTCGATTGATAGGCCGTGTTTGTATTGTAATTTTTCATTCAGTTTTACAATACAAGCTCCATTCTTTAAGATTACCTACTGCACTTTTGTGTTTCAAAATTTACACGTTTTGTATGGCAAATAGAACAATAGGGATAGAAAATACCTTTCTCTAAATGAAATGCCTTTGCAAAATGAAATCATCTCATATAAATGCCAATCCCGTAAAAAATACAAGTGTCAAATACTCGTGTGTACTTATCATGACTGGTTTGAATTAATAATGTGTGTAAAAGTGTGCATTGTACAGACCTACCGAAAAAAGTACACAGCCTATAATGTATAAAAATTGGCCTTGCTTTAAGCATGATTGATGTACAAGATACAGTAAAATTTCAACTGATCGAAACGGTTAAACAGTTGGCTGATTTACGTGAGACCATTTAAAATTACATTGTAATAAAAGATGGTAGTAAAAGTTAACAAAAATTACCATTTAGATAAAAACATATCTGAACAAAATATTAATGCTTGTGATAATAAGATGATGATAATATGTCGCAAAGTGGGTATGCATATCGTAGATTTTCTATAAAATTATACGTCAACAACATCAACTATGCATGGTGAAATGGTGAAAAATTGCAACCTCAAAGAAACTTTATCATTGTCATGTTGAATCTTTTGTTGTAGAAAATCGCATGCATGCACACAAACCTTGCTTGCATGAAAAGGAAAAACAAAGAAAGACTCTCCTTTACATTTCACATCATCATCATGGTCTGCTGACTCCTGTTGCGTTTGTTGCTGCCACTGATTCTTGGTTCTCTACCATAAATTCAAGCCATATTATTATAGCATTATCGTTACAATCATTATTGCAGTAGAATACAATACATTTTTCAAAATGAAAATTTCACTTGGTCTGACCAAAAAATAGATTTCTTCCGTTTATCATCTATATAGTTATTTGCAAACAAGGTCCTTACTTTTAAATGCCTCCTGTCAGGATGAACCTTATTTGGAAGCATATTTGTTTTCCTTGTCTTCTCTGAATATCGATAATTTCATTTTACAAGTAAATTTTTAGTAAAGTAGAAAGCAATGATAATGTGAATAAATGGTACAAAAGAAAACACTACTTCACTTTTTAAACACCTGTCTGTTTCTGTCAGTACATATTGTGGTATACTCACAGATGTAAAGAGATCATATAAAAATAACAAACCCCTAAACTAATTTTTTGAAAGCTAAAAAGGAAGAAAATGTCATCCGACAAAGTATGTTTTGCTACTACTTTGTACTTTGCGTTAGTACTGAATTGACCTTATCCAATGTCATGTATTGTTTAGATATATGATATATCTATGATGGCCACCTGTCATAAAATATCTTCATTCAAGGAAGGGTTCTAACAAAACTTCTTTTTAAATGATTAAATATCTTTTTGCATGCCCTCTAGAATTTTTTGAAACCATGAATAAAACTTGAAATTTTGATGGATTATGTTTTCTGTTGACGTGCATTGTTGCCAATCATGGCTCAACAATAATTAATTAAACCATGGAGTCGTTTATTCGCTGTTTTCCCGCAGTACACAACAAGCAAAGTGAACATTAGCTTCAAGCCCAATACATATTTATTTACTTTCTTTTTCACAACCGTAAACCATTATTTTGGTGAGATTGCTTACAAAAAAGGCTACACGCGTGCGAAGCGAAAATACATTCATGCACTGGCACACAAGTGCATATTGAATTTATTCAGGCTGATTTTCAATAATTTTTATTTATTTATTTATTATTTTTAACAAAAGTATTAGAATGTAACGTAACTAGTGCAGTGAAACTAATTGACCGGCATTACTGAGTGTGCTGTGATATTTATTGCTTGTGTATGTATGTACCTAAGTACACGATCTATTTGAATTGCTGCAAAAATACAGTGAACAGTTTAGTTTATGCAATCCTCGACACTGAATTCTGAATTATATATGCAAATGTTGTACAAAAGTACTGATTTTTTTTTCACGTTGATAATCAAACAAACTATGTAGGGTCTACCGCATACTGCAGTGTAATCTTCATAAGTACTTGTGAGATCATTATGATTGCTGCTTTATGTCAATAATGTGGTAAATGTTCTACAACTACCCAACTTTGTATTTTTTAAGATGGAAATAAGTGGGGGTGGTGATATGAGTCGTTTGCTATTTTTTGCCTCTTCTGTAGCAAGCTTAATAATAATACAAGCCATACCGCAAAGAGATATGTATAATATAATACATATAATTTTTCTCAGACCGCTTGACAATTTATTGACTTCAACGAGAGCAATTACCTGGCAAATCTAAATGGACGATAATGATGGTAATTACATTACATGTTGCAAGAGGAAAAATACAAAAGTGTATATCGCACATGTCCTGCGATTTGAAACATCTCATTTGAGTAGCTTTGCTTCTCAGACTGTGCATAGGTATGCACTTACGAATTTTATGGCTCTGCTTTATAAATTTATCATTTAAATGTGATCATAATTTCTTTCGTAAATAGATGAGTAAATAGTAATGAGCAATAATAATCTCATTTTTGGGGCCCTCCAAGCATGAGTGTTTGTTTTGACTACGTGAGCAAGAGCAAATGACAGTACAGAGTAAAATATGAGGCTCATCTGCAAACATATATAAGCGTATTAATAGTTCTATTTTGTTGAATGAATTATTGTGGTTAAATCCACAAGTGTTCCACAGCAGGAATGCTGAAAATCCAAGCATTTTATGATGCGTTAAATGTGTTTATGATCAAATGTTCTTTTTACCTGTTGAAAGGAATGAATCACAAAAGCTTTGAAATCATTACCAACAACTAGGTTCTTTGAAAGCAATATGGGTATAGTAGAACACAAACATGGCACACACGTTACATGGTTTTTTTTTACAAAAAGCGAAAACAGACACGGCATTAAATGATATGTTATATTATTATAGCAAAATCAGTGTTGTTGCAAAAGCTCTCGGTGGTACTTATAAAAGCACAGCGAATGAATACTGACTCATCATCATCATTATTATTTTTGCTTATTCCGACCAAATCATAACAGCAACGGCAGCCTTTTGTTATTAAAGCAGGTGAATGAGCATAAGAAATGCTGTCGAGAAGAGTACGCAAAATAGGGAAGTGGAATAATGAATATTGAGGGTGGGAAATGGGGAAAAAGAGGATTGGACATTAACATTAGACGATGAATGATGATAATGATATGAGCACACACTCACAACAATCAGCCAGTCATTCGCACTCGTCAAATGCTAAACATGTATCACTGAAACCTTTAAAAGCAAGCGAACGCCAACACAGAGCAATGTTATCACATCAAGCACGCTCGCTCGCACACTTAAACACGATATAGCGTTGCTCGTATTCATATTACCATTATTACCGCTATTGTTACAAGTTGTTGATTTTTTACCTGGCATTGTTGCATTTTTTAAACTCGCGATGTTATATTCACAGCGACATTTGTGCATTACATACAGTTTGCAGAAGCAAACGTCTTCACGTAAAATATGTAAGCTGTTGCTTTGCGCTATATGATTATATCCGCTTCTTTAAACTGGCATTACTGGATACAGTATTTATTAGGTGCATTATTATCAGGATCACAGTATTTTGCATTGCTTGAAAAGAATGGTGGACGTAGAAAGGTGGAATGTAGCTCAGGTAAATTCAGCAGCACACACATAAGTACCGGATCGTAAGTATTCATCAAAATATCATCCTTGTATTAACGGTTATGCATAATAGTATCATCATGATTCATGATAAAGTGCTTTCGTAAAAATGGGTACACAGAGAGCTAAATAGTTTCATATCCGTATGTGCAACTCGGTTTATGATATGCATTTAGTTTTTTCAGAAGCATATCGTACTAATGCGCTTATATGCTTATTATTATAATGACAATAAAATGTAAATTCATTTGACGCAGTGGCTCCCGGCTAAAAAGGAAACAGGTAGTTGCGATTGCCAGCGATGAGATGGTACACGCGTGGCCGGTGTAATCCTTTTGAAAAATGGAAAGGTAAATTCCAAGAAGGCTTTGTATTCAATATTTTCAGTTTTCAGCAGTGAAAGATGCTTAGAGGACTAGCTGCAAGTTATTATTTTTTTATTTTCCTAGGAAAATTAATTTACCAGATGTGCATGTATAAAAATGCAAAAGAAAATTTGTTTGTGCAAAAGCAATTTCAAAGTAGCTGTTGTGTAGGGAGTTGGAAATGAAAAAAATATCAACCAACACGACACCAGTACGTGTCTGCCAGATTTGTTTAACCAAAGAAAGGAACGCAGCAGCGACAAAGTTGTTACCAGACAAAATGTATACATATTAAAAATATAAGAATCCTTCATTCTTTTAAAGATTAAAATAACTGTGCATTTAATTAAATGAACAACATTTTTTATGTAATACTACCATTATCACACGACACTCTGATTGAAGAATAATGCAACATTTTGAACAGAAGAATTACAAGCATACCATCCATATATAAACATGTATTCATCTCATTATCAACTTGATATTAATTTCATTACATACAATGAAGAAGAAGGATGACTCCAATAGTCCCAATACACCCTTTTTTGCAGTTTGTTCATTCAACGTGTTGTGGTAAAGAGAAAAAAATAACAACATGTCCGCTCGCCGTTGTCGGTCGTGTCATCCTCTTTCTGCTTATAACTGTCAGAACGACACAGGTACTTGTTTCTCATGCGTCGACACACATTTCAAAGCGTACGTATGGCACGAGATGCAAGTTGTGTGTCAGTGCTAATTCAAGTTACATCGTTTACTGTTTAGCTAGATCAAATTTGCTCCTACGCATGAAAAAATTTCTGAATGACAGGAACAACGGTGTGCAAAGTGCTTGGTAGAAACATCTTCATACCATAACTCATAAGCCTGTAATATTTAAAAAAAATGTATGCATATGAGCTATCAGTAACACAAAATTAATAAATTAATTGCAGCTGAAGCTGCAAGAAAAGGGATGATATTACCTTAATAAATAGCACCTACCTATTTATTGTTTTGCATTTTATTGTAACCGTTATAATAGGATGATGCGCTTGAAGTTTGCTCGTCAACAAACCATCTACACTTAATTATATGGTTTATTTGCTCTTGCAAGTGTTGGTTTGTGCTGGTGGTGAGTATCATGTTTCTAGATGTAATAAATAAATTTTATGCACATGGTGCGTGTACTGCTGATGCTATAAATATTATAAGTGTCTACAATACTGCTGAACATAAATAGGGAATAAGTGTTATTTGCATACTCATTTATGGTTGTCTTCCTGTCTTTGGTGTTGGTATTGGACCATCATATTTGCTCTTGCAAGTGTTGGTTTGTGCTGGTGGTGAGTATTGAGTATCATGTTTCTAGATGTAATAAATAAATCGTATGCACATGGTGCGTGCACTGCTGATGCTATAAATATTAAGTGTCTACAATACTGCTGAACATAAATAGGGAATAAGTGTTATTTGCATACTCATTTATGGTTGTCTTCCTGTCTTTGGTGTTGGTATTGGACCATCAGAACATGCATCTGAAACGCAAAACTTCCTCTATCTCTTTTCTTGGCACGCAAAGTGTGAAGACGGTTCATTGACTGGTCGCTTTGTAATGATAACATTATTATAACAATAACAAAAACACTGCTCAGCCTCTGCTTGAGAAGGTAAAAGGAAATGTGGGCATTTTCATGGTGTGCCATTTCAGAGTAGGAGTAGAAAGAGGAATACAGAGAGGGAATAATGACGGTCTGAAATCTTGCCATTGTCATGTCATGATCAAAGTATTTACACCAATGGACTTGGGGTGAGTTATCATCATTCTTTAATGATTNGTCATGATCAAAGTATTTACACCAATGGACTTGGGGTGAGTTATCATCATTCTTTAATGATTAGATAAGTCAGCTTAAATGGTAAAACTGACCTATGTCGCTATTGCTTTGGCATTCATAAATACCTACTACGCTGACACAGTGGTCCATTTTAACAAGTAGGGATTCTATTGGGAGCTCTGATCCCACCTTAAAAATTTAAATTTCTTGGACCTATTCCAAATATAGCAAATTGGATGCTATTGCTAATTTCGAGGTGTTTTTGAACGATATATCAAGGAAATTAAAGCAAGAAAATTAAGGACAAACAGAAACTGTAATTACACTAACTATAGCTTTTGATGCTTGTAAATACAAGTTATATTGTTTATGTTGTTTGTATTTATTTATGCACTTTATTTTATATTTTACGATTATTCCTGTAATAATATTTGACCTATAAATAGGCTACACGGGAGTTATTTGTTTTATAACGGTGGCTATAAATTGCATGGCTTTGCGGTGGTTAGCTATATAACAACTTATTGTTTCCTCGCTTATTTGACGCACCCATTTCGCACTGCATTTTTTATCGGCTGAGAAGGAGGACTTGTACATTGAATCATATCCGCATTAAATTAAAATATTAAAAAATAACTCATTGTTCATTGTTCTTCTTCTTGAGTTTTTCAATCAATTGTAGCTTGTAATTTACTAGAAAGATTGCAAAAAATGCATCGAAATTGCAACGACAAAATTGGAGTACGCCTTTGTTACAGTCATTTTAGTCCAATTGTCGGTCAGAAAAAACACTTGGCGTGGCTTGGTTTTTATCATAGGAGCCACAAGGAGAATATTACTTGTAACAGTAGCAGTGGTAAAGGGTAGAACGGAAGGACGATGATACACCCTGACTATTTTTTAAAATTGAAGAATACAATTTTGATTTGAGAATTTGATTGTTTGATTAGCTACTGTCAGGTAAGTCAAAAGTCATATAACCTGTGCACTTACATTTACAAACCTATGTAAAAAGTCAGCACAGCAACAATTCATCAAAGTTGCAAATTGTGTATTTAATAACAATGGCGGAACACTCGACAAACTACTCTAAATTAATTTGGTCCTCCTACTTTGGGGATTTCACTCTAAAGGAGTAACAAATCATCAGTGAAGACTCTAAAAAAGAAAAGAAAAAAGGGGAAAAAACAAATGTTAGTGACACAAAAGTTATTATGAGTTAAAAAAAATTAGTTGCTAATTATCAGATTGTGCACAGCTAAACTTCATTTAGAACAACCAACGTAATAATGGCATGTTGATAAAAGTATGCTTTAAATTTGAATTTTATTTACTTTGAATTAAGGTGGGAAATGCCTTGTCAAGCGTGCGCGTTTATTACTTACACGAGACAAAGTACGGGTACAAATTGCATTTTTTTAAACAAATAAAACTCATTGCAGTAATTTACACTAATTTGTTGAGGATGCTTCTATATAATGGCTGCTCAATTAGGACCAGAAAGTAAAAACCGTGATACTGATGATGACACCAAAACAAAGATGAACGAACATACATTGTTGTTAATGTGCAGGAAAGCAGCAAATCAAACCAAATGATTTACATCCAACTTTGTTGACTTACTTAAACTGCTAATGTTGTGGGAATTTTTTTAATTCAGGAAGAGAAACTTAAACTAAATATGACAGTAATTGTAAGCAAATGTTAAAGGTATTACAGAATCCAGATGTAAGGATGAGACGTTGCAGCGAATCCAAATTTTTAAAAAAACTAGAAAGCGTAGCCGCTTTGAAATGAGCAGGGCACGCGTATACCATACAACTATAACAAGCCTGTCATTATCACTTCACTTCAACTGCGAAACTTTTTAATGCCCAATAATAATATGTATATTACAGTACATACTTATCAGATGATAATCAAAAGCAAATAAGTAGATCATTCATCCATCCATCACATCTCAACTTTACCCAGCTAACAATAATACACGAATATTAAGTTATTATGGTAAATGACCATTATTACTGATGTAGGAATTTAAAACAAATTCAAACTGAAATTTCTCTTTGTATTTTCCGTAAAAGCTACAACATGAATGCAAAAGAATTATTAAGAAATCATTTTGCATCATGTTACACGCGTAAGGAAATAATCTACGACAGTGATTATTGTTGCTAATACCTTTGCAGCTTATTTCTTTAAGATCATACCGGAAGTATATTTGATCAGGATCAGGAAGAATCATTTTATTTACATATGTGCCTACTTATTTCTGTACGTCTCGTGCTGATGGCAATCACAAATATTTCCAAATAAGGTCGAACCATATATAAGACATAAATAAAAATTTAATGGACCGCATGAAAAGGTAGAATCCAATACAATCAGTCTCTGCAAACAACAACTGTATTTTAATTGTTATTCATTGTAGTACAATAATATTCTCTTATATGGTAAACAGGGAACAGAAATCTTTTATATTATTGAATGGAATAGCAGTGGTGACATAATGGAGGATACATTGAATAAACGACTTTGGCTTTCTCCTTTGCAGTTCTTTGTTCTTTTCAGCTCAGCATCAGAAAATCAGAATCTCTCCAAGAGAAGCAGTAGTAGAGTCATGGCCAGATTCTTCAGATTCTGCCGAAGCAGTTTTTTATGTATCACTCAGCATAATATTTAATATTTCAATCATTTTAACGTAGCATCACATAAACATTATTTAACCTGTCAATTTGCATTTCTTGTATCCTTCGCTAGAAAATAAACTTTCAAGTGACCATTTTGCTACACTTACTATGCCAAATATAATTCGATAGTATTGCTATTCATCTTTTAACAAGGCATTATATTTTTTGGAATTTATTAGTGGCCTCATTTTCAAAGATTTATTATGACTTGTCTCCTGTTAATCTTACTTTACTATTTTTCAAAATAGGTACTATACTTCAAGGATTATTGGAAAAACTGCCATAGACTCATTATACAGTATTATGTGCGTTTATAAAAAAAATAATGCGGAATATCCTTGCACCTTTCTACACTGCACGCACAACAATGCAATTTGTTATTAGAAAAATAAAAGGAATTTGTATTGTAGTTTTGTAGACCGTTTTAATGACAACAGTCATCAGAAAGACATTTATGCTACATGATTAATTGAGTATGACTTACGAATTCACTGCAAATCTCAAAGTCACACAAGAGTGGAAGAAGGAACAGGTTATTATTTGTTACAAGATAGGATGGTGTCGTAACAGCAAAAATAGCAAACCTGAAGTAGCATTGTTATTTGTTGGCCTACAGCCTGCAGAAGAAGTCTGCCTATATACCTATATGTTTTGTCTTTACATGCACAAATAGCACAACATTTCATAAAGATCAACAATCAGCATTGTTATATTGGTAGTAAAGTTTTTTGTGGTCTTTTGTCGTGCGTACAGGGTGTCACTTTCTTATAGTTTTGCAAATCTATGATGCAGCGTCTCCCGTCTGTGTGTGGACCTCATTGCTACAAGATGGAAATGATAAGGAAGTCATGAATGATTGTAATGAGAAGATTTTATGTCAGTTTAATGTGCGAGGAAGAGGCATTTTATTAAGCTCATTATTGTATACAAACATGAGGAACAAATTCTATAATTAGGACATTGCGTAGCTTGTGTGCTATATGTGCATTTGCCAGGGATCAAAGTATGAAAACGAGCTCTGAATATAATTATATTATATGTCGCACATAATATAATAAAAACATTCAACATACTATAATAGCCATTAATTTCTAGCCGGTGTTGTTTTGACATGTGTGTGGCGTTGTAAATAAAATGTTGTATAATAAAGGACATTACAGAGAAGATATTTAGCAATGTTTTCAATTTGGGGAATTGATTGATTCGTTTAAGTAGCTATTTATACTGTTCCATTTAGTTTCAAGTGTGTGTAAACTTTGAGCATTTTTCAAAAAGGGTTACAAAATTTCATGCTGATTAGCATATGAAACTCATTTTGATACTTTTGTGGCTTACGCAATAAATTCGGCAATCGAAATTATTATTAACCTATGCATATTCCATCTTTCCTTGTGCTTTTAGCATCATCATTATTATTACTATTATTGAATCTTTTTTAAATGGCGAATAATATGTTAAATGAAGCAATCGATGAAATTGTAAACAGTAATTTATAAACAGCTAGCTAGGAAATATTCATAGCATACCTAATGCTGATTAGAGATCAGTCATTTTACAACCTGTTCTAATATTTGTTAGAAATTTAATGCATTGTTATAAATAGAATCATATTTTATAGATTATAATTAACAAATAATATGTATAGCGTATTTTTATATGCAACCTTCATCATTAACAATATCTGTCATTATTATGCATTCTTTCAAGCATTTTATATTCTTTTTAATTCTGCTACTTGTGTACCTATCTAACCAATATACAATTTCAAATAGCTTAATCAGTAAAAATTATACGGTGAACTGAAAAAGGTGATAAAATCAGATTAATGAGAAGAACAAGAGAAATAAGCGCAACAAATTTAAATCGTGAGCACGATGATTTAAAGTGCATCTTTTCTCAAATCGACTTTCACTTATTTACATGTAATTTAATAAACAGAAAACACAGAGATGTAAAAAATGTTGTTCCGCAAATCGCAATCGGAAATTACATCGAAATTTGGTGGCTGAACCGTGTTGTTTTTTAGATTTATAGATTCACTACCACACATGCATTCAGCTACAAGCTTTATTTATCCATTTTGCTTTGGGATATAAATTGTACTTGAGCTAGCAAATAAATAAATGTAAATGATGGTATCACTGTTGATGTAGGAGGAGTGGATCAGTTTTATTAGAGGCTATAATATATAAATACACGCCAACAGAGAATAACAGCAGTGCAATCATAACCAGTTGATTTGTACTTGAAATAGTTTGTTGAAAACACGATGAATATCCTATATTATTATGCTGCTCAAGCTGTAAAATTTAAGTTTACAAGTTGATACATGCACATACCTATTCAAAGTCATTTGTAGTGCCGTGAATCAAGTACGTACAAAAAATGCGCTTGTAAACAATATCGCAGCAGTTAGTCCTAAACTGAAGCTGTAAAACTATACGAGACTGAATCATAAACTGTTTTTAACTTTAAAGTCAAGGTGAAATGTGCAATTTTTTCATGTATCTGTACTTGTTGTACTTGCAGCATCCATTCTTTCCAAAGCACAGAACTAGCAAAATTCATATGCAAAATGGTAAATGATGCAGGTTTCAGATTCAGCGTACCTGTAACTCACGACGTAGTCTGTTCATTCATCAAACACTGTAAATCGCAATCTCGGCATTCATTCTTATTGAGCCAAGATAAAAGCAACTGTGGGTACACGGGTATCATCATCTATATACAACTTGCACTGTAAATTGCAATACAACTATGCGCTGCATAGATCTGCAATGCAATAATATGCTTGGGGCTTTTTTAGTAATGGTTATTCTAGATACGCCACACATGATTACCAATGTCCATTCAATTCAAAGCAAAGTTATTTATGAGCAAAAGTATAGTATGAAATTGGTGTAGAAAACGATAATGACGATTTTATTCACGGGTCTATGCATTTCTAGACTACATATGGAGATTTTTTCACAAAGCGCGTGTAATTATTATTTAAGGCCAAATAAAGTCTAACATTAGATGTATTGTGCACACCTCGTGGCTTTGTTGCATAAC
>JAANSP010003156.1:751-11707 GCA_036850745.1 Homidia socia
TTTTTTCATCCTCATCGGAAGATTCCAACACAAAGGCCCGTTTTCTCTTCACTTTTGAATTCAATTCATCTTCATTATCATCCCTGTAAAAAATCACGTAATACAAAATGGTGCATTTATACGAAAGAAATACGCACTCAACCTCAACCCTCACTATTTTAATTACTATTATAATGTAAAAAATGTCAAGTTTTGAACCAGTTAAGATTACGTTTGTAGCTCTGCTTCTGTGTCATCATCCAAAAACTCCTCCTCATCATTTTGTTCTGCGTAAATATCCTCCTCACTTTCTGATCCTTGATCGTTCTTGTCCAAGCAGTATCTAGCATATATTGAAGAGAAAATATAAGCTAGTACAAATTCTTACTGCAACCCACGTGGAGGATACAAAAATGGACGAAATGGGTAAATATTTGTACCTTCTCCAAGGATAACGACACTTATCTGCAAAAGACTTTTCAATCCAATTCTTTTTTACAATTTTCCCATTACCTGCCCCTTTAACTATGTCGAAATTTCGGGGTGTTATAAAAGGCACATCTGGAATGTAGAGAGATAGCACAATTTTATTATTTGAATAAACACAAACACAGCGTAGGGAGACAAAAGGACAAACAAGTTTGCGTACATTAAATGAGTGCAGGTTCTATCCCAGTCTGCTTTATAACGAGCTCCCATTTCCACAGCCTTATCCCTCAGCTGCCCTCGCAGTGGATTTTCGAAACCACTCATAGAAAATACAACTCCATCCAAAAGTTTATTAAATGGCTTAGTTTTCCGAGCTTTTTTCGGTTTCTTGGCTGGGGTTCCACCTTTTTTGCTTGTACTGGGAGAATTCGTGGTACCCCTTGTCTGTGGATCGGGACTCAACGTTCTTTTTTTACTTAAGCCGTTTGACGTTTTTGGCGAAGAAGAACTACTTGGGCTTTGGATGATACTACCTGGAACATAACAGCCACTTAATTTGATTTTTTATCAATTACAAGGGATACAATATTTACTTATTGAATGAGTTTTACTTTTGGCTTTAGATTTATTTGGAGCATCCGGCAGTTGCTTTCTCTTTATGAGAGGAGAATTGTTTCCACTTGAGGAGACCCCCTTACTACCGACTGGGCTTGGAGAGGGGGATGGTAAGTCTAAGTCTGATTTCGGTTTACGCAGCAAACTTTTTACTTCATCATCATTTGCTGATTTGGAGGCATTGGCCAATTTTTTAGAGGCTTCTTGAATAACTGCATTGGTACTTAAGCTACTAGTTGGTTTAGGTGATGAATTAATGGCTAGAGTAAGGGAAAAATATATGGTGTTATGTGAAGCAACGTTAGATTTTGAAAATTAATGTTCATAGTATTTGAAAATATTTTTTATAAAGATATTCAAGGAGTATGCATACCAGTGTCTTTTTTCGAGGAAGCCAATTTTTTTGAAAACAACATTCCAGGTCGAAGATCATCATCATCACTATCCTCACCACCAATGGCTTTTCGGAAGCCGAATAATCCTATCTTTTGTGGTTCATTTGGATCGGGTGCTACCATAAATTTAATAAACGTCAGCCCGTACTGGACATGTCTGTTGAATGGCTGGGAAACTTGAACTTTCACCAAATCCCACTTTTGTGAAGATATAGGTTTACTTAATGAATGGGCTGAGAAATTTTTCACTCCATTCAAGTTTTTTCCCTCCCGTGAATCCAATGGACTCATGAACGCAGTGGAACTAAGAAGCACCTGTCCATGTAAGTAAAAATGTTATCAACAATAGTATCAGCGTTTACTACAAGTTTTTGATACACAACGTGAACCTCTTTTTGTCACTTACTTATCTACACTGTTATACAAGCATTTTAATATTATGATGATAAGCCTGAATAAATTGAAATTCTACCTCAAATTGAGGTTCTCCACCGTTTCCCGATCTGGCCACTGATACCTCAACAAGAGCAGATCCATCGTTTCCTATGTCAATACTATTTATTTCTTGAGCCTTATCAAATTTGAGAATTACAAACGCTTCCTTTTCCCCACATTCTTTGCATTTCCACTTGCGGAACGTTTCCCGATTTAGCAGATTACTAGCCGGATGATGCTAGAAGAAAAGAAAAGAAAAAGGCACCCTAGTTTTAACACATATTTATTTGCATACGGAACCTTTCGTGATGTCATGTCAGGCAGTGTCATTGCCACAAATTTTGAATCGTTACGTACCGGATCTTCGGAGCTAAACGACACCACATGCGATGGATGTGCAAGAGGCATTTCGACCACTCTGTTCGTTCGGCAATCACTCAGAGTTTGTTGGATGGAACGCACAGATTTACTATAAAAACGTCTTGATTGAAAAATCCAAAGATGAAAATGTAACAGAAATTTCAAAATTTGCAAGTGACCTTTTTTCTTTTCTGTTTCGTAAATCTAGAAATCAACTACCATCTCTAAGTATGTATCCTAAAAAAGATACCGCCATAAGGAAATACAGGACTCATCTCATCTGTAAAAAAGATTGAAAGTCTTCATAGAAGAAGCGATCACAAACGTGCTTGGGGAAATGTGAGAAGAGAACTATTTTCTTCATGTCAGCTGCAGCTTGCAAGTTGCAACAACAAAATCAAGTAAATTTAACACTCGAGGACAGCAAGCAGGTATAATGTGATGTGGAATTTTTGCGAAAAATGCTCATTTCGTAATTGACAATCAGTTTGACAGTAGTTCAGTAAAGTTCATATGGTACGACGAATGCAGGCATTTGGACTGCTGTGTGTCACCAGTGTGATTATTGTTGCCGTACTCTACGGGGGTTTTTCCGGAGGAGAACAAAAGTTGTCGAATCTTGCAGCTGCCGAAGAAGCGCAACCAAAGGTCATGAATAATTTCCGAGCTGTTTTCGTAACCACTCCCAATATTGAAGTGGCTAAAAAGATTGCACAGTACGATTTTATTAATTTTGTAATTTGTTTTATCTTCTCCGTAAGATTGACGTTTCCAAAAATGGTGCTGTTAATTTGATCATTTAAATTTTGTTTTACAGCGGTCTTGTATCCAATAAGCTTGCCGCATGTGTAAACATTATTCCACAAATTACGTCAGTGTATGAATGGGAAGGAAAAATTAACGAAGATTCAGAACTCTTATTGGTAAGATAACGAATGTGACGACGTCATGATGAGAGATATGCGGTACTTAAGGAGAAAGGACATATATGGGCATTAGTTTGAATGTAAAATATAAACTTTATACTACAGATGATTAAAACTCAGTCGGAAAAAGTGGATCAAATCGATACATTTGTGAGGTAGATTGAAAGATTATTAAAAATGTTATTAAATGTGTACTTTTCGCAAAATATTGAACATCTTGATTTAATGAAATTTGCTGATATTGAAAAGCGATTACTAATCCATTTTTTTCCATTTCCTCAACAGAGAAAATCACCCGTACAGTGTTCCTGAAGTAATTGCTGTTCCAGTAAGTCGTATTTATTGAATCCATATATATATCCATCAACCAATAATGTGTTTCAATAAAATTATCGTGCAAGATTCCAATAGTTTACATTGGTCATTATTTTTTTGGCTTAAGATTGAACAGGGTAGTGAAAAATACTTGCAATGGATTAAAGACACAATCGGAGGAACTCCATCGTCGTCATCCTAAAGTCAAGGACTGATTGTATTTGTTCGTAATCTGATAATTACAATAAAAATTATCCATAATGCAGTTCACGTATAAAAGTGAAGATGGAGAAATAGAGTTAAGTAAATTAGAGACTGTAAGAGATTTGGAAACTTTAAAAAGATTCCAATAGTTTACATTGGTTAATTTTTTTAACTAAAGATTGAACAGGGTAGTGAAAAATACTTGCAATGGATTAAAGACACAATCGGAGGAACTCCATCGTCGTCATCCTAAAGTCAAGGACTGATTGTATTTTTTTCGTAATCGATAATTACAATAAAATTATCCATAATGCAGTTCACGTATAAAAGTGAAGATGGAGAAATAGAGTTAAGTGAATTAGAGACTGTAAGAGATTTGGAAACTTTAAAATTGGGAACCCCGCACAAAGGTTCTGTTTGCAGCTTTAGAATACTCAACGTAGAAGAAAATTCAACTGAACAAAAATCAGAAACAAAAACTCCGCTCGCTCCATCAACATATTTATCTTCAGAAGATTTAGAACCGTCAGAACCTAAAAATGCAATTATAGGTGTTACAAGTACATCCGAATTTGATAGGCTGTTAGATATATGTCTTACACGACTTCATGTTGGAGAAACTGGTGAATTTCTAATCAATTGTCTCAGATCAGAGACTTGTTACAAAATTAAGTTGGAGTTGACTGCAATCCAAGGTATTATTTTTGTATGCATTTTTAACATTTAAAATTCTTGTTAAACGCTTTTATGTAGAACAAGCCATTAATTTGTTTGTAATGTTATTAACTTTTCAATTAGAGTCTGTCGAGTTGTACAACCTGAGCAGCGAAAGAATACAGGAAATGTCCGATTCATTAAAAAATGCAGGTGTCTGTCTCTTTTCTCAAGGCTATGTGGTGGACGCATTTTACAAATTTGGTGAAGCCTTGAAATTTTCTTGCTTATCTAACCCACGCACACGACCAACCTCCCGAGCCATTTTTATTACAACGTTGCAAAATAATATGGCTAGCTGTCATGTTAAACTTGGAAATTGGGAAGATGCAATTGATCTGTGCAATTCAGTTCTAGAACAAAACCCAGACAATGTGAAAGCGTTGTACAGGAAAGGTTCATCCCTTATAGAGATACAGGCTAGTTGAAAATGATTTAATATTATGGATAATGCAATAATGTTTAAACAATCAACTAAAAACTGACTGTCACATTTGTTTGTAGGATTATGAAAAAGCGGAAGATTGCTTGCAGAGAGCGAGACATTTGGATCCTAATAATCAAGCTGTGAAAAGTAAATTGGCAGTTCTTAATGAACGAAACAAAGCGTTAAATGCGAAATATGCTGAAGCTATGAGAAAATTCTTTTTGTAATCAAACACAAAACAAAATTAATAATAGCTTTTAAATTATTAGGAAAATCGACAGTACTAATTATAATATTAGTAGAATTTTGTTACAATTTACAGATCTTACAATGTGATTTTGTGTTATTATTACTACAACAGTTTTGACATGTTTTTAATTTAGTTCAAAATTACCATTATCTAATAGCACTTTATCCATATTTTTTGTGTATTATATGTCCAGTTGAATTTTTTTTGTACAGAGAACAAAGCTGCGTCATTGGAATTTATTGTGTTTTCAAGTAATTTCATGAAATACAACCGAACAAAATATTTTGTATCGTAATAATAATAATAAACTGTCTTATATGAGAATATCATTTATGGATGTACTTACGTAGGTATAATATTTTTAAGGACTTAATTTAAACATACTTAAAGAGTAAAGGGTTATTAAGGCACAGACCACCGAGTTATCGGAACGATCAAAAACGTAACATCCTTTTATTAAACGGGCATGTATATGCACATCCTCAGTTTAGTAATCTGATGATGACATTTTATGTCGACTTTTTATTGTTTGTATTTTCTACTTCTATTAATTTATCTCGATAATTATACAACGTATAATAATATAGTTTTATTTTTATATTTATTTCACGACCTGTGTGAAATGATGATCACTGACTCATGAAAGGCTTGAGGTGGACAACAAACGTGCCATTTTAAATATTAATGCTATAATATGTTCAACGCATTTCAAATACAGAAAATATTGCGACACGATGGTCTCTGCGTACATGTTTTCTATTGCATGATGAACGGACGAATAGACAGACAAGATGATGTCAGTGAACATAAATTCACTTAAAAAAAGGCTAGTTTGATTTCTTTGATAACATCCCATCCATCAGCATTTCTGTTGTTGCCGTCTCCAGGCCCTTGGCTATCAGCTTAGCGTAAACGGGTTTTAAAACC
Organism: Homidia socia; assembly: GCA_036850745.1. Classification (NCBI taxonomy): domain Eukaryota; kingdom Metazoa; phylum Arthropoda; class Collembola; order Entomobryomorpha; family Entomobryidae; genus Homidia; species Homidia socia. Next base: position 6,728 of record JAANSP010003156.1, read on the forward strand.
TAAAAATATTTTTTACAAAAATTATTAAACATGTTCATTTATGATAATGACAGATTTCTTATTTCTTAATCATTACTCTTACATATTGCCATATAGTTAACGTTCCAGAGTCAATGTGACTGCCAATTTCTCGCATTTCTCCACTGTACCTATATCAGAAAAATAATTGAGCATGATTAGTCAATCGATCAGTTGTTTAACATAAATGACGGGAATACAATGCATCAGGCGACTTACCGAACATAAGCCCATATGCCAAGGACAAGAAGGGTAACGCCCATCAATAAGTTAAACATATTTGCAAAAGAGTACATTCCGAATAATCCAAATAAGCCCGATAGAACATAGCAAATTGCTGCTAGAGTAAATAACACCCCTGGTGTTCTAGCTGTTTTGAAAATATTTTTGCTTTCGTTATGTGCTCGGAAATTAACAAGTAGCTCTTCAATTTCCTGTAAACAAATAAAAAAACAAAAACTGTTTACTTAACAATAATGGCGATATTTTTTCCGATCGTGTAATTACTTATCCTTTGTTTTCCGTTACCTTGTCTAATTGATCCCTATACTTTGTTGAAAATTCGTCCCCACCCATTTTTCTCCTACTTTGAAAATGATCCAGAGCCTTCTCCTTGATTCGACTGTGTTCACGTTCTAATTGAGCTGTAGCCATAAATGGCTTGGTCCCTCCACATACTTCTTCCATGGAGGATGAATACATTTCTTTGGCACTTGCGACAGCTGAAAGGTTATTGGCTTCTGCTGTGGCTTCTAACATTGATTTTGGCTCGGGAAGCTCATTGCCTTGATATACTGCTGTGTAGGCCTTGAAATAATGGAGAAGTTCCTTGGCTTTCACTTTGTGTCCACCAATTCTTTTTACTAACAGATGGCGAGGATGTAGGACAAGAGGAACGAATTCGGCCAATTGCTTACGAAAGTCGGTTTCAATATCTATTAAAAAATACGAGCCGCTCATGAGTTCCCTTGTTTCAACACTAAGGCTTAAAAGCTTGAACAAAATAATTTAGCTAGATGAAACATTACCTGAAAGTCTTCCGTCAAAACTAGGATTAGTAGCTACTTTAAGGCCCGGATGTGGCATTAAATAACAGGAAATATCTGCGAAGCAAGAGCGAATGTGCTTCCTAAGGGACTGAAGCTCGTGATGTTGTTTTTCAGATACCTGAAAAAGCATTGCACTTGCATTAAAAACTGTTCAATCTTTTACCAAGTAAATCTTCAAACAAAAACAGAATCAATTTGTCGTTTCCAACCTGCAACCGTCTTTCCAAAATTTGTTTTCCTCCATCCAAGCCATATGGAGCCTCATAGGGATAGCTCCAATCGCGTACTAAAAATTGAAGTTTCTGGAAGGGAGTGTCACCACAATCTTCCAATGCTAAGCGGCCATATTCTGTAAATAATTGAAGATGCTGGAGATCATCCTCTTGAATGTTCTGTGTTAGATTGTAAATTTGGACAGAGCTGGTCATTGTGCTGAGTGCGAAAATTGTTGCGCAGTCACGAACAGTACTCTGACTGTCAAATGCACCCTGGTTCAAAAAAAAACAATGAAATAGTGATAAGAAACTTGTCCATATTTTATACTTTTTACAGGATATTGAATGATTATACCTGAGTATCCATTAATAATACAGCAATTTCCTCTCCCGATGGTACCTTGACCCTAAAAATTTGAGACCAGAGGAGAATACCAGTTGTATCCCTTTCTGCCCCTCCACGCCAAGAAAATCCATCAAGGGGTGCTTCATCCGTTCCAAGCCAATCCCCTTCACCCTGAATATAACGTTATATACCAAAATTTATTTTACTATAACCTCCCTTACAATTTTATATAAATCTAATAAAAATTTGCACTGTGTACATTTAATTTTGTTTACGAAACATACCCCACATTTCAAGTAACGCAGGAAAAAATCCAACATGAAAGATTTTCCCTTTCGAAAAGCTCCAGCAATGGATACGACAGCAACAGGCAAATCTTTGATTTCATCTTGAAGCAAAACTTTTTCCAGAGCACTCTCGTTTAGTTCAAAACTGTGTTCGTCATTACTGTTAACTATCTGTATAGCTTCACCCACCTCACCTACAGTTAAATCAGGTAAATACGTCATTGTTAAAATTTCAATATTAAAATGAGTTAGTTGACTCCTCTTCTTGCCAAGGGCAATAAGAGAAAAGGAAATATATAAAACAGCGCGTGTGACAATTTTTATTTTATCACCACGACTGCTCTTCCCCCTTTATAGCTACCGTGAAGGATAGGTAAAAGTTAACTTCAAATTGTACGCAGTGACATCATCTTCATAATCATTTCGTGTAAACTGTGGACGTTCTTCTGATAATGAACTATATAGTATTTATCACAAACGGTCTCCTCAACCCGCATGCATACTCTTCGTGCACGCACGCAAAAATTTCCAAGTCAAGTTGATGGGATGCTTTTCGGATCAAAAATTTGGCAATACATCCCTATTCTAAAGAAAGTTTCAACTTGTGTTTGCGAAAATTGCTTATCCTGACGTGGCTCTAATTCGCGAATGTAAAAGAATTAGAGAATTTCGTGCAAAGATATTTTTAGACAATTGTCAGCTATTTCCTCACATCGTATATTACTATATAAAACTTGCACTAATAAAACGGTATATGTACATGCAAAACTGAAATGCATACCTAGAGATTGAAATATAGTATTGTGTAGTTTACAATATTACATTGTAAACTAAACAAGCGAAAAACCGCTCGTCTTAATAGCCGTTTTACGGAGGTAATGAAACTGATTTTAATACATTACCGGTATGGTTTGTACCAAGCAAACTTGGTTTCGAACACTTCTGTTTTTTAAAGATAGCCTACCCCGTCTTGTCTTGTAATAGGAGAGGAGACCATAGTCTCAAAAATATATTCATTCAAAGACATTGCCACTGTGGTATTCTAAGAATAGCCGTTTTACGGAGGTAATGAAACTGATTCTTCGAATACATTACCGGTATGGTTTGTGCCAAGCAAACTTGGTTTCGAACACTTCTGTTTTTTTAAAGATAGCCTACCCCGTCTTGTATTGTAACAGGAGATGAGACCATAGTCTCAAAAATATATTCATTCAAAGACATTGCCACAGTGGTATTCTAAGAAAATCTGTATATTGAAAAGGAAGAAGCCACCATATCATGAAATCGAAAGTTGAATTTTCTTTTTTGTTTGCTCCGCCAGGCTTTTTAAGTAATATCGATAAGCCCTAACTGAATCAACACCTGTGTTTTCCCTTCACGTTTATATCGATTGTTTCTAATAAAAATAAGAATTGATTTTTAGAGTTAACTTGCAAATTTATCAGCTTTGTATTATTGTGTGGGCGTTTATTATGATGACCACGCTTTTCATTTTTTTTAAATTCATATTTTCATTATCCAAAATTTCCAACTCTATCCTCTATGGGGTATTATCACGCGAGAGCATTTACTTAGAAATACCGTACTTACTACACCACAAACACGTGTAGTCAGTAGTATGTATTTTCTTATTCCATGATTTCAATTAAACTTACTTGAGGCTCCAAGAAATTCAGAAGTTGTCATTTTTGTTGGTGATTGTAGCAGATAACGACGCACTTTGTTGATTCCAAATCATACAAAACTCCACTTGCACGGCTCGTGCTGGTACTTAAAAATAATGCTAACTATTCGCACGTAGTAAAACAATGGATTGGTCCATCCAGTCATCCAGCGCTCACAAAAACTTTTAGCACTGATACATACAACCACTTGCACTAAATAATTAACAGCTTTTCAGCTATTATGAAAATAATTATAAAGAAAAATACAACCGCCCAGTCGACTGTTTTGATCAAACATTAAAACTGAGTTAAATGTTCACATTCACAGTTATTATTTTTACCACGGATTAAATTTGGGACAGTAATAATCAGTAATCATTCGCAAGTTTTGCTTTCAATACAAAACAAACTCTCCCAACATGTTGCAGGTCTTTGTCAGCTGACGACTCATATGGTTCAATAGCACAAAGCACACCAATTACGGATGGATGACTGAGTCAAGCCAGATCTGCGCACCTATATAATACACCCAGAGAAATAAACGTCAAAATTAATTAGCATTGTTTTCTTTCAAATTTCAAATTAAACTTTAAAGATAGTGACATCAAAAAATACGGCATTTAATTAAAATTTGTGCGACCCTGAGAATGACCGTTGCATTGCATCGGAAATTCAGACGCTAAGTTTAGAATGAAAAACAAACGGGCTAAAAAGCCAAACAGCAATAATAGTATATGTTTACTTGCTTGACCCTTAGCACAGCGATATATAACAGCTTTAATAGTTTTACACGCAATTTGTATGCCAATCCATTTAACAAATTAACTTGGCAGAACAAATCGCTCAAGGTTTCCTGTTTTAATGGATGCATATTGCGTGTAAAAATATACCTAATGTAGCTGTGCTTGAGCCAAAACCAAAGTTTGCATGTCATGCTAATACATATAAGTAGTTACTACATTTATGCAGAATTAAAATGCTAAAAACTAACTAAACCAACACCAAAGGACTCACTGCACCAGTGCACCTGTGAATATCAACGGTGAAATACAAGAAGCAGGTGAAAAATCCAACAGGTTGTATGTACATTTAATTAATTTAGGTATTTACACAGTGTGTTGTACGTACATAAAAATCAATTTATACACAAGTAAACGTAAAATGCAACATAGTGGACTATTATAAAAAATTGCAATTACCAACATTTATGCAAAATTATAAAGATGTTATTTACACAGTCGCTAATTAATAGTAGTAAACTTATGAAAAACGGGTACCGCCGAAATCCAAAAGCTCATGTAAGAAACGAGCTAGGCGAAGCTTCTACAATCCCACGCACGCATGAAAGCAGTCAGGGACAAGATAATAATATGAGCAATTTAAATGCACAGTTCGACCTAA
>JAANSP010003157.1:0-11706 GCA_036850745.1 Homidia socia
AATGAAATAAAGCAGAATCTGTAAACCTAAAGAAAAAGACTGGAAAGTATCTCGCGAGTATTATTACCTACGTTTATATGCATTGCGTATACGAAATGTAAGTGCCTATACTGGTAAAATATACGAAAACCTTAGAAAATATGTATTTTTTCCTTTTCGCCGTATAACAGCACAAGTTTTGGTAGTAGTAAAAAGGGACATCTTATAATAGAATTATTATGCCTGGTCCAAATGCATGGTTTGTAGCGTATTTTTATAAGCACCACACTATGTACATCATCGTATCGTATATCTTGAGAAGAGAAAGCTGTCTGTGTGAAATACTGAAAATGTATAAAAGTCGTAGCAGCAGCAGCCGTAGCAGCAGTGCAGTGAAGACTTGTTTTACGCGAGTAAGCGCTTGTGGCTGCAGTCTCCTCTACTTGAGTTCTGGTGAAAGTCGCAGCACCTCTCTACTCGATCCTTGTTATTTCTGCGTACTTGTGTAATATAACAATGATACAATTTTATATATTTTACATTACCCACGTAGCTAGGTATACACATAACCGATTTTTTAAGTATAGATTGTTCAGCAAAACTATATGTGTAGAGAGATATGCATATTTGTGCGGAACCCATGTATCACATCATCATCTATATTGTAAATAAATATACATGTATGTATATTCGCTTGTGTTTATAAAAAAGTATCATATTTGGTTTCAGTGATGTACACCCTTGAAAGGGTAGGAGAATTGATAAAGCGCCGTCGCATGCTTATGACTCTAATACTATTACTATTTTTTAAAGAAAAACAAACATGTAATATGGTGAAAGTATAATCTGTAAAATAAAAAGAAGGCTATTATAACAAACACACATAAATATACAAAAGCATAGCACATTTTCAGCATTTCAAGACTTTTTCTTAAAGTATTTTATAAAGTAAAGAGTAAAAACACTCCCTTTTACAGCAGTTACGAGATGATGGACCGAAAATCCTTTGCTGCGTTTTCTCTTTCTTTCGTCACTATCTTCTTTCCGTGTTTATTGAGCAACTTGAGCATGTCGTTTTTTCACTGTTTTCTTTATGCAATAGGAACAAAAAAGTCTCATAAACGGAATATGCGTGGCATATACAAAAAGTTTTACTTGTACAGTCATGCATTACCTTATTATATTTTTTGTTTTTGAGTTTGAAAAGGATGGTAAATTATGATTTAATCTAAAAAACAATAGATACGTTTAAAATTGTTGACAGTAACTTCCTCGGTACTGCAATCTTGTACTTTAAATGCGTTTTTACTGCAAAATTATATGTAAGCACCACTTTCATCCATTTTAAGTCCTGAGGTTAGCCCTGCTAAACCCTAAAGCTTTGGCTTAATAATCAGGCTATGCTTAAAACCTTTCTTGAATTTGTTTTCAAGATTTTTCAATTTTTGTATGAATATTCACATTTGAGACATTTTAAGTATAGCCAATTTGGCAAATGATTTAGCGACATTGTAGAATAATTTTTTAAAAAAACAAGATTTGAACCATGTATAAAGGTGTTTATGCATACATATATCCAGGAATTGTTTGGAAAATAGTACACTTGTCATATAGAGTTAAAGTAAACTCGTATCGCACAAATGAAAATGTCATGACTGTTTTATTTAATAAATCCAAAATCTGCGAGGAGGGAGCTAAATATCTCCGAGTGTATATCAAAAGTGGGATGAGCAAGAATAAAGGCTATTAGTGTAGACAGCTTTGTCGGAACAATGCCTAAAAGCAAAAAAATACCGATAATCCAGCCAGAGTGAAGCATTTGTTCTTACAACACCAACAGACAAGAGTTTCTGCGACACTGTGCTTTAGAGTGAGTGGAGGTACTAGTTCGCTTCTAATCTTCCTCCGCCAACTGACAATAAACGCTTCACTCACTACTCCTATCAGTTCACAAATCGGACAGTTAGGATTTCAGGGAATACTTTTTAAGCTGACCCAAAAGGCGTGTTTAGACGTTTTGCAAGCTCTTGTGAAGAAGGAAAGCAAAAGAAGAAGGAAATGAGATAATACCACGTTTTTCATGTAACAGCAGCAGTAGTAGTAGTAGCACCAGTTCTAGGTTGCAGCTACTCTAGCAAGGCCATATAATATGTGTAGCTCTGCTTTTACTGATTACTACTACTGCTGCTACTATATAGCCTTTATTTAATCATGAAATGATGTCTACAAAAACATACAAATCGGACAAAGAAATGCTTGCGATCTCTATCTCCAGGCTTGTCTACAGTATACGAATGGGTGTCATTAGGATCTACAGTAGTGGGATTTTGTGTACTGCGACATTCTTTTTTCGTTACTGCTTGCAGGAAGTTGACGGGTAGTTTTACAGTAATTTCCCCTCTACTTTAACAGAGAATTTATTTTATTTTAGAAAGTGTTACATGTAATACGTAATTAAAGAAGCTGTTGGAGCTTATATATGTTTTTTATCTATTCGATGATGATACTGTACAATAAATTATAATAAAGCTGGCAGGTGATCTAATTGGCTTCATGATGATACGAGCTTGAGAGCATGGGAAGAACATGGCAGTATATTGTATTGATGATAAGCCACAATTACATCTTTTATCACTACGCCACCGCAACTACTATCTCATCATCGCTACACAAACTGGTTTCGTCATACAACCACTCTGTACGGTGGTCATATGGAAGGAGCATTAGCGCGGCAATAAGGGTACCACCAAGTACCGACAGCTAAAACTCTCCACACACCACTACTATACCATCACCGGCAAAATAAGCCAGGAAACATGAACTGGCTTAGTCAACTCTTGTTATTGGACAAGAAAATACCTGCATTAGAGAGAGAGATATGGTCTTGTGGATACACCTGCTGAAAATTCATTATCATGGAATTCTATGTATGACATAAAAATGTAACTGCATTGCTGCCTATTACCAACCAGCTTTCTTTTGACTTTGGGTGTTTACTCGGCGAGTTTGTTTGGGAAAAAGTTTTTGTAGCTGTGTGGTGGTGGACGCATGATTCGCAACAACAAACAAAGTATGTAAGTACACATGCACCGCTCGCATAAATAATCCAGAACAATGTCAGTAATGCAGCTATAGTAGTAGTAGTCGTAGTAGTAGTAGTAGAAGAAGAAGAAAGCATGATACAGTGAAAGTGTTGTTCCATTATAGCGTCTGTTGCAACTCAACGTGGTGTGTTGGCGTTGTGTGTAGCCCCATAAAAGAGCACTAACGGGGTATCGGAGGAGGAGAAAAAAGAAGGAAACTCTGGTCATGTTCCACCGACGACAGGCAAAGTCAAAAAGTATATGCAGCAGAATTTTTCAGTGCCTTATCTAAAGTTATTATTATTATTTGCTTAATAATAATTAGCAAATTATGTCAAACCCCATGAAAATATTCAGCACGGTAAAAAATAATCATTTATAATGGTAAGACAAGCACTGAATCACAAAATGGTTGTTGACTAAGGCCATTATAATTAGGAAGCAATTAAAATTTTCAACAGGAAGAGAACAGAGAATGTTGAGAATTTGAGTAATTAAAACAAGCCTCTGCAAATATAATCCATCTATTTATTCAAGTATAATACTGTAGCATAAACATTCCAAATTGGTCTGGAAAAAAATATTTTTCTTCTTGTAAATATTTACGTATATATGTGCCTATATTTTTCACGGAAAATAGCTTTCAATCCAAAAGTAATTCAATCGGATGATTGGATGAGAATAATTATCATGTACAAAGCATTATTTTTATGGTTTGGGGAAAGCCAATCTGTGGCAGTAAGCATTTTTATATTTTTTGCTTTAAAATTCATGCAATCATTGAATGTATGTACTTATTTTTGTGTGGTTTTGTCGCTATACACTTGTACATGTGTACTCGTGGTACGTACACTTTATTATCATCCGCCTGTGTGGTTATAAAATGGACAAACTTGTCAAACTCAAGTTGCTGTTGTAAGAGGTGCACTACGACTAATGCCATTTAACCGGGTCTAGTTGAGAACGGCAAGAGACCATTTTAATGAGCTGGTTGTGGGTATACGATACCAATATTCCTATATACATTTGATATGTCTCTTTGATAATACCATATTATGACACTATATCGGTATATTGAACTAGCACACTACAACCCTATAGCTGCCATGTATATAATTCCATGATATATTTTTCCGAGATCCATAGTATGACCTATACGTTAATATTATTGTCATTCCGTTTTTGCTTGAGTTGCTCCTAGTACTTACTTTACACAACTTTCCCTTCTCACAATTTAATACTGAGAAAAAAGAAGAAGAAGCAGGGAGAAAGAGAGAGAGAGAGAGAGAGAGAGAAGAAAAAATGAGGAAAAGCGGCGAAAGTGTAAGTATATGAATGTATGTTCTCGCGTAAATGTTACTTGAGATGTTCTGCTGATTCCACACTGCTACTCTGCTGCTGCCTTTTGAGGTACGAAATATTACTTTCTTTGATGGCATGTACATAACGCACACTGTGGATGGCCTAGTATTATGGATAGTGCACAAAAGCCCATAGGTCTTTTTATAGTGGATGCATGCACCTATGTGTGTATTTTATTGGTGTACACAGCAAAAAAGAACAAGTAAGTTTTGCTCCGAGTCCCGTCGTCTTTCGGTCTGCACTGCGGATTTTTCCAACAGTCGTTCGTTATCCATCGTAACCTCGAGTCCTAGTTACTACTACAAAAACTACTTACTTTACTACGACCACCACTACTTCTTTCTTACTACTACACAAGTCTCTGGTGCCACTACTATTATTATGTACTATGTTATTATTTCTACCAGAGCAGCAGCAGCAGTCGAGCTACAAAAGTCCTGAGAACACAATGCAAAACTACATTTTCCGTGGTTGGCCTGCTTGCCAGTTCCTCACAATATTCCTCACGTTCCATCAACTGCTTATATACGTCTCAACTTTTTTCCCCCAACAATAACAACCAAAGAAGCAGCAGCAGCAGTAGAAACAGCAGTGAAATTCCTCACACTTTCCATCTTGCTTACACACAACTACTTCTACTAGTAGAAGAACAACTACTACACCACCACCACTGCTGCTGAACCGACCAACCAAATCAAACGACCGACCGACCCAGCCTGGATCAGCCTGTATTGTTTTTGGAGAAAGCAGAAAAAAGATTTACACAAATTAGCCACTCCATCAGCAGCTTTATAATATTCTCGTTCTTCGAGGAATTATATAATAATATACTGTTATTCTCGTCGTCGTCATCATCATATATAGTTCATTAATTGTTAGTACATTTTAATCACAACAAATTTTCATCAATTCTATGCGGATCCAATATCTCACTTTCATCAACTTTTACTCTTTCTCTTCACTCTAGTAGTTATCCAAAACATAAATTAACAACAGTAGCTCTCTACATAGCAAAAACTTTACCCGTTTTAGACATAGTTGTTGTTGTTGTTGAGCATCTGCTGTGGACAAGTAAAATTTGTTAGTAACTCCAATAATCTTAACTAAAACAAAAAGTAACTTATATTTGCTGAAATTTGTTGTTTCGCGACTTTCATAAAAACGTTTACTACACCGTCTATATCCTCGTCACACGACGAGGCAAACTATATCTTCAACACATATCAAATCAGAGCCTGGAGTTAATCTTCTAAATCTAATTGTTTAATATAACTTTAGTTTATTTTTCAAATAAATACATGTACTGCTAAACCAACTACTCACTGTAAACTTTATAATTATTCATTATTATTATTATTATTACTCTTCAAGTTGATTATTATTATTACTACTACTACTCTAAATTATATTGGAAGCAATGTATTATTAAGTAGCAGCACATACAGCCATTATTTTTTATTGCAAAAACATTAGGCACGCGATAAGATAATACATCATAAAATATTATTATAATAATCCATATAAAAAGTCTATACAATAAATTATCTTAATTCACGACAGCTTTTTAAAACAATCAGCAGCATATCAACTATGTGACATATCGCCAAAAAATCTAACTTTGATATTTTACATTTCCGTCATCAACACCTTTAATATTCAATTATTATTAATATATACAAATATCTTTCTTGTAATTTGCACTGTCGATTTACCGTTTTTCAATAAATTTAAACAAACTAACTAAATTAAAACGCAAAATTAATTAGTTACAAAATTTATATAACAAAAGTTGATTGGTAAACCAATGGAATCAAGTTTTACCAAGTATTTTTTATAGTTTATTAATTGGACGCAAAGTTTTAAAAACTGTGCTTCTGCTTTTTCTTTCGTTTTCACTACTCTTTCTCTCTCTCTCTATCTCTCTCGTTATCTCGTTCTAGGATGACCACCATCTAATCTCTCTATCTATCTGTAATTATTATGTTCTTCTGTCTGTGTGCGTTATTAACGTAGCTGCTGCGGTTGTGTGCAATAAAAAATCAAACTGAAAAAGTGAACTTTGAAAGTGCAGTATCGTCATATGAGAGTACGTTACACTTGTATAAACATACACGACAACACGCTCTTCCCTCCGCATTATGTCAAAGTTCTAGTCACCTCCCGTAATGCCCAGTTTCTTCATAGTTGATATAATAAATAACAATTTAGAACAAGTTCGCCTCTTCTAGTTTTTCGTTTTGCTCAATAAGCCATACAGTCTTCAATCCTGGAATCTTACCACTGTACATGTGCATCTCTCTATTGAAAAATCCATTGCAATATAGTCAAGAGAAAACACAACAAAAGTGATTCCTTAACTGTGTTCCAATGTATTCCAACTTTGAGTGTGATGATTGATAATGATTTTTACTAAATCTTTTCTGATGATGAGTACAAAAAGTTGAAGGTAGAAGAAAATAATATATATCACAAATGTACATAGATAGATGACTGTTTGTGGTATTTGAGTGTGAAGGTAGAGCAAGTAACGGAAATTACTGTTGACACATATGAATGAAAGAGAACGAAAGTGCTGTTGCGAGTGATTAAAAGTGAACATAAAATTTAATATTTAATGTTCAAGCATACACCGACACATTCCACATCCGTTGAAAATAATACAAGATTTCGGTGTTTTTATTGAAATACGCATATTTATTTGTGCACCAAACCAACCTCCACTATTTATCGACCTCGTCATGCTACAGTACAGACTTTGTTTTTGATTTTCAATTTACAAGAGCAACATCGCAACACGACTGCTGAACACACTGCTCTAACTTTCGGCGTCTGCTGAGGTAACATATTTTTTACTTGAAAAATATTTTATATTCTTAATTCACGCAGTTAAAATATACATTATATGAAGCAAAACTTGATAAAGAAAATCATTATAATATTCAGCTATTAGACTTTTAAAAGCCATCATTATGAGTAAATCCTACTTTTGAGGGGGTAACAGGAATCTAATTGTACATTTTGATGAATGCAGAAATAGGTAGGGTGATGACCAATTTAAAGTACACCGCTTGATACATAAAGATCAAATCTACTAAACCGTGCAATATTTTTATTTGAATACTGGAAAATTGAAAGGTTTTGAAAGTTCATTTATTTTTACAGAATGCAAAGTAATCCATGCAAAATAATTATTTATGATTCGCTTTATAAGAAAAGATTTAGCAGAAAAGATGCATTTCTACAAATAAATTCTACAGGCACAAATGGGCCATAAAATTGGTTACAAAATTTAGCTGCAATTATCTAGATGTAAAAATGTACCTAGAGTTCGTGCTTTGTTAATTTGTGCTTTGAAATACATTTTAAGGTTGCTCCAGAATTATTTCCCCATAATTTTCTTCTTTAAACCGTTGAGTCAGATTTCATTCACTAAATCATTGTACAAATCATCCTCAGTGTGGAGATATCATTCAGGTGTTGGCAAGAGTCTTTATTCAATGGGGTCAAGATATTGAAACAAGTATTGTCTAGTTAAGAATTTACGAATTTCCAAATCACGAGGGCTTGTTTGAGTAGCGCAAAATACATACTACAAGTAGGTATGTTTTATTGGCTGGGGTGTTTACGCGTGTGTTGATGTTATGCTAAAGATATCAACCAACTTGATATGTCAGGAGAAAGCCAATATAACCTATCGTTAAAGTTCATGCCTGGATATGAGAATTAGCTTAAAACGGTAAATTAAAAACTGAAATAACTACTGCAAATACAAAATATGCTGAACTAAATTCTAAAATGAAAATAATTTCCAAAATAAAGGGAACTTCCATTTATAATCTTGACATAAACGAACCTGTGACAGATCAGAAGTTGTCTTTTTTTTCTTGATCATTTCCAAGTCGAACTTAGATTTAGCCTCTGGTTTTAACTCACAATGCATTGGCATTCACACATACATTAATCGAAAACAATGTACATGCACCATGACCGCAACAACTGACAACATTCTTTACCATCATAATAAAGCAATATAGTACCTATCTCGTATCGGAACATCATAAATTGAACATTTTAGATATTGTTCAAAATCCTGGTATTTTTCCCTTGTCACATGAACATGACAGACACGCCTGAAAAAATTGACTGTTGAAATGTTTTCCTCTAGTATTTTGATACACACACACTATCCTGTTTGAAAAAGTCGATAATGTCTGGTACGAAATGATTAAAAAATAAATAAGCTATTGTCTTTCCGGTTTTCGTATTTAAATGCCATATATGCATAGCTCCATATACGTATACGAATACATACACATATGTACCTAGAACTAGATAATATATTATAATGTAGATTGTAACGAAATTAATAGTTTCAGACGTGACCGATTAGGGTCATGCATGACTGATATGATTAAACTTCCTTCTTTCTTTTCTCCTCCCAATTTTTAATATGCATATACCTGATGAAATTTCGTTGAAAATGCTAATTTAGCATTTTTTGTTATTATCCGAAACTCTTGCATCTAAAAAATTGAAAAAATATGGGCTGCTACCACGATAAGTACGTTTCTTTCAAATACAAATAAGCATATATTATAAGTATGATGACATAAAAGGTTTATCCAGCACTTCCGTTGAAATGTACCTGTACACCTGACTAGCATGATTTTGTACATTGCATGAGTGCAACGTGTGCGCCTTGTAGCCACCACAGAGTCAAGCTTGTGAAATATGCGTCCATAAACAAGCCACTACTACATTACACTTTCTTGCTTCACTCGTTCAAATGACATGCAAATTAGGTGAAAGTGGCAAGCTTGAGAAATCAGGTATGATGTGAAATGTCTACAGAGTCAAAAGTTTGAGCGGAAAGCAGAGCTAGAGGAAGCGTAATCAATGCCGCAAGTCGTGAATGTTTGTCTAATTTTGAACCGATTTAATTCAAGCTAACACGCGTTTTAAAAATATTCTTTCCAAGTATGTACACTTGAAGACTAATTAAATTCATAATTAAATCCTTTAAGCTTGAAGCTAACTACATATTATGTTTCAAATGATAAACTCAAGTACAAAATGAAAAATGTAGTGATGAAGTAATTATTCTTTTGCTGAATGGCCTTTTAGTACTTAACTTGGTCTATTTATATAGGTAGGCGTTCTTATTGACATTTAATTGATTATTTTTTTCATAACTTGAATGGACATGCCCGTCTTTGGTTTGTACCTTGTAACGTAATATTACATTTATGAGGAGCAGTCCTATTTAAGGTTGCGATTGCAATTAGCTCAGTAATTCATCTTTTCTGAATGATTTTGTTTTTTAATACAAACTTCCAGTCACATCCGTTTATTGAGTGCTATTTCCATGCATGATATAGCACTACATTAAACGTTCATAGCACAAAATACCGCCAATCTATACAAAGTTATTTATTTTAATGCCTCATGGTAGACATGACATGAGCCGTTCGTTTTATAGGCATGTTACAAATTTTTTTGCCATATCATTCACTGACATTAACGAATCTGTGAAATTAGCTTTTAGGCCACTTTTTTCATGCTAAAAAAGAGAAAGGCAATAATTGTATTAATTTGCTAGATCAAAACTTATAAATGGAGTTGCTTATAAAACTTTCCAGTAATACATCATCATAAGAAAATATTAAATAGCGCTATATAGCGTCATTGTGGAGTTTGACTTGAGAGAGTTAAAAAGGCAATAATTGTATTAATTTGCTAGATCAAAACTTATAAATGGAGTTGCTTACAAAACTTTCTAGTAATACATCATCATAAGAAAATATTAAATAGCGCTATATAGCGTCATTGTGGAGTTTGACTTGAGAGAGTTATAACAAAATTATTAGAAGTATTTACAATACAATAAGTAACCAAAATCTTTCTCAGTACAAATGGATATCATTAACTAAACTTTGAAATTAATCCAATCATGTTTAGCATGTTATTTTTTCTTTTAGAAAGTTAGTATACGAACACATTTTTAAGATATCGATTAGTCTAGTGAAAATTGACGCATTGATAACAATGATTGTATTGATCACGTTTAGCAGGATCAAAGTTGGTTCATAGATTGAAAAACTAAACTAAAGGGGAATGAGACTATTTGGAAGAAAAACTTTATAATTTGTTTGAGAATATACTTTTTCTCTAAACCGATTTTTTATTTTCAAGTATTCGAGTAAGCTGTACAGTAAGTTTCACAACTCAAAGGTATATAAAAAGAGCATAAAGGAAAGATATTGCATGGTTTGATATTTATCATCAGGTCTGTTATGTTTATGTATCCTAAAAATCTTAAACTAACAATATTTAGATAACAATGATTGTATTGATCACGTTTAGCAGGATCAAAGTTGGTTCATAGATTGAAAATGTAAACTAAAGGGGAATGAGACTATTTGGAAGAAAAAGTTTATAATTTGTTTGAGAATACACTTTTTCTTTAAACCGATTTTTTATTTTCAAGTATTCGAGTAAGCTGTACACTTCTTCTCAACTCAAAAGGTATATAAAAAGAGCATAAAGGAAAGATATTGCATGGTTTGATATTTATCATCAGGTTTGTTATGTTTATGTATCCTAAAAAATCTTAAACTAACAATATTTAGATAAAACATCACAAGAAATCATTGACGAGACATGACAGTATTAAAAAATAATCTTGCTGCATGTATGTTTTAAAACATAAAAAGGGAACATGTAATACTTTTGGAACGGAGATAAGCCAGAGGCTGGATGGTAGATCTAAAATACAAGGGTACTTGTAGACATGATTTTATCAGCTATAAAGTTCTACTTGCCAAGAATTTTTCCCCATTAGTTTATCTCATTATTTCCCTGTCCATACGGTGGCTTCTGAAAAACTCTATTTACCTCGTTTGTTTCCAAACCGTTTTGACGAGAATATGCTCTGATTTTTTAGAAAATGTAGGTGGAAAGTATATTTATAAAAGGAGGTATGTACTATTGTGCATGTTGTAATAACATTTAGAATACTGTACAGGTAGACACCATGTTTATTTTTTCACCGAAATAGATCAATCTATATGCACTACTGTGACACGATTGCAAATATTTACATAATACGTAGTTTATTTAGGTGTGCGAAAGATGCAAAGGATTAGATGTGCTTATTGTTTCTGGCTTTCATGTAGCACGTTCTAGTTGTGTTTAGGTAATTTACTCGTCGAATGGAGGAATGTACCTTTTAAAAGGTGCTTTTTAGAGAAATGGCGGAAAGTCATGCAGGTACGTGCAAATA
>JAANSP010003158.1:0-11706 GCA_036850745.1 Homidia socia
CTGGAAAATTCGCAGAGACAAGTTGAAAGATAATCATTCATAGCAAAAAGGTGCCAGCCGATTAGTTGTGATGCTGTGAATGCCCAAAAAGGTCATGTGAACAAGATCTTGCTGCCACACTACAATACAAACCTCATGACGAAGGTGGCGTGAATACGTTACTTACTCCACAGACAAACATCCCTTTTTACAACTTTTGGGATTTTTTAAAATGTGGCTTGAGCTGCTGCGCATTACAATTATTTAGCATATTTTTTAAGGTGTTCAAGAGTAATTTTACAAGCGAATTGACAAGGACATACATACCAACCAAAGTGTATGAGACAAGGATAAGTTTGCACTAATTTGCAAATTAAGTCCATTGAACTATATAGCAATTTACATTTCATAATAAATATCACTGCGCTATTGTTTTAACTGGGAACAATAAATGAATGCAATGTGCAAAGTGTGTCAGTGTGATAAGTGATGCAACATGTAACATAACACCTATATTTACATCAGTAAATTCTCTGAATTGGAGTTGTAACGTGGTAGTCCCGGAAGGCAGAAAACCACATAGCTATAAGCAATTCATTCACTATGTAGTGTGCAAGTGTGTAACGGTCAAAATCCAACGGATATAAATTCTCTGAATTGAAGTTGTAACGTGGTAGTCCCGGAAGGCAGAAAACCACATAGCTATAAGCAATTCATTCACTATGTAGTGTGCAAGTGTGTAACGGTCAAAATCCAACGGATGTGCAAATACGTATTGTTTGACTAAAACTATTTGTCCAGTGATGTTCAAGCACTTCCCTGTGCATGAGATTATACAAACACCCACCTGAACCGCTCAAGTTTATAAGTATCTACATCGTCAGTGCTTTAAAGGTGATACTTTGGTTTGAATTTGCCATTCAAGCTTTGTTCACTTTTTGATTCATGACAGGAAAGTTTCATGATCATTTTTGGCGTGCCGAAAATCTCTGTTCATATCACCACGTCAGTAACATACTCTATATAAATAAACAACACAAGTGAGCGTGAACTGTGAAGTGGAAGTTTAACAAACATTCAGAATAGCAAAGTGGTTTCAATGTAAAACGTAGCCAATGTTTTTGTTTGTGAATACAATGGCGTTTTTCTATTTGTACTTAAGCTTTTCGCGTAGATATGTGTAACTTTAATTGACCAAAAATGGATGGAATAAAATGGAGTTCACTTTTTAGTTAAATTTTTGACTACACGTAGACTAATTAAAATGACTTGAACCTTGAAATTGTTAATAGCTTTGAAGCAAAAGTAGATTTATAAGAAGAAATTATAATACCATAAAATGCTCACTGAGAATACGTTGTTATTCTAATTATTTATTTCGCAAAAATTAGACACATTATATTATTATTTATACGAAATGGGGCAAGACGACTCACTTTCATCGTGTGGGAATGAAACGATCTCAGAGTACTCCAGGTACGCAATATTTCAAGCAGCATCAAATTGATATTTTGTTACGTTATAAAATACCAAAAATATGAAGACTCACTTTCATCGTGTGGGAATGAAACGATCTCAGAGTACTCCAGGTACACAATATTTCAAACAGCATCAAATTGATATTTGTTACGTTATAAAATACCAAAAATTTCATACTGAAATTAATTTAGGTTTCCCACATGGGCTCTCAATTTCGGAGCAACCATGATAATCCTTACCATTATCGTTGGCATAATTGGAAATGCCCTCACCATCGTAGCATTACTCAAGTGTCAACGAGTACGAAATATTGCTGCAGCGTTCATAGTCAGGTATATACTGAAAATATACGGTATCTGGACAGGAGGAGTCGCGAGATTTGATATTTTCAATAATTTGAGTTTATCTACTCTTTTCCCTTAAGCTTAAGCATAGCAGACTTTCTCTTTTGTCTGCTGGTACTTCCATTCAGCGCGTCCAACTTTATAAATCGAGACTGGGTTCATGGGGATGTGCTGTGTACCATCTTTCCCTTGATGAGATACGGCAACCTTGGAGTATCTCTGCTAAGCTTAAGCATAGCAGACTTTCTCTTTTGTCTGCTGGTACTTCCATTCAGCGCGTCCAATTTTATAAATCGAGACTGGGTTCATGGGGATGTGCTGTGTACCATCTTTCCCTTGATGAGATACGGCAACCTTGGAGTATCTCTGCTCTCTATTGCCATGATCAGTATCAACAGGTACAGGAATAGAAAATAATTCTTCATAATTAGATTTAATCTCAGATAACGTAGCTGACAAATTATATTCTGAAATGTAAATAGATACATGATGATCACAAGCCATATGTGGTACACAAAGATATTCAAGCCATTAGGAATTGGTCTAATGATTGGCTTCTGCTGGATGTTCAGCTTTCTCATGCAACTTCCAACGCTTCTTGGTGTTTGGGGTGAGTACTGCAAAAAAGCAATGTTGATGTCAACTTTGATTTAAAAAATACTGCAACAAAAATTATAACCTACTCATTTAATTCTTTTTTCAAACAGGGCGTTTTGGATATGACAGCAGGTTGAAAACATGCACCATAATCGAAACAGAAAACGGGATCTCATCTAAAAAAGCACTCTTTATTATTGCTTTCGTAGTACCATGCAGTGTCATAATTTTCTGTTACGTCAAAATTTTTTGGACAGTCAGAAAGTAGTTGTTTATTCAAATATTTATTCATATATTTTTAATAATATTTTCTATAAAAACTGTAGATTTTAAAATTTGGTTGCTTTAAAATTTAATATAGGTCAGAAAATCGAATGCGTCGCCATTCAGCCAGATCTGATATTCGGGAAGCTAAAACAAGAAAAAACGAATGGAGAATAACAAAAATGGTTCTGGTCATTTTCCTATCTTTCGTGGCGTGTTATCTCCCAATCACAATAGTCAAGATTGCAGACAAATGTGTGAATTATCCAGGTAAATTCAAAATTGGAGGTTAATTGCACAATATGACCAAGAATGGAGTAGTAGTTTCTGATTTTTTTTTGTTTTTTCTTGTGATAGTTACACACGTTGTTGGATATGTTCTGGTCTATCTATCAGCTTGTGTCAACCCCATCATTTATGTATTCATGAATAAACAGTACAGAATGGCAATGAAATCTGTACTGTTTCCTGGAAGCTTTCAATCATCAACCCGAGTCACTTTTCACTCAAGTAAGCTTTCATCAAGCTATACCTACCAAAAAAGTGTACTGACTAGCTTTTTAATAATTTTACTTGTTTTTTTAAATAGATAAATCAAAAACGCCGGGGATGGCAGATCCAAATAGTCAAACAATGGTTTCTAGAATGTCGATTACAAATACAAATTTTGTCATTCGAGAGTCAGAAGATCGTTTCTGAACCAAAACGCGATATTTTTTTCTTTTACCGAAATGTGTCTCAGTATGCCCCGTAGTGTTCACCGCATCATCGTAGAAATCCTATACCATATCAATAAAACGCCAGGAATGGCAGATCCAAATAGTCAGACAATGGTTTCTAGAATGTCGATTACAAATACAAATTTTGTCATTCGAGAGTCAGAAGATCGTTTCTGAATCAAAACGCGATATTTTTTTCTTTTACCGAAATGTGTCTCAGTATGCCCCGTAGTGTTCACCGCATCATCGTAGAAATCCTATACCATATCAATGTATATACTAAATCCAAAGCCAATCCTATCCATAAAATGTATATAATTGTGTATCTAAATGAGGTAAATGGTACATATACATTTAAATTACTTGAGCAGTTGATTTTTTTATATTTGGAAGTACTGTTTTCTTTATTGTAAATTGAAATTATTTATATATTGATTACAGTAATGTGATTGATTAAGTATTGTTTGAATTAGACATATTAGTCCATATAAATGGATAATAAAAAACAACAGCACCGTCAATGATGCAAAAAGCCCCAGTTAATCTTTCATGATTTATGATGATCATTCACCCAAGTTATATTTATTGCTGGTAATTATTTTTTTGTGTTTAAAAAATGAGTTCGGAATATCAAACTAAATCGGGTCATCGGAAAGTCAATATCAGAAAACCATCACCAGAAATTCATTCCATAAAACATAAAGACAGAAGTAGGTAGAACTAGAACAGTTTGAAATTTGTACATAAAGAGAAAACGATTTGTTGGAGAAAGTAATTAATATATTTGAAAGCATTGAGCTCACATATGTACAATTACACAATCGAAAGCGTAGTATGTCGATACGCTAATAATTATGTGCACATTTACGTTACAGCAGTTGGTTCCTGAGTTTTAAACAAAATCATTTCTCAAATTTGACTTGATTTGGGTCTCCTGGTCAAAGTGCTGGGAAACATTACCGACAATGGACTGATGCTTCTTCTACTTTTTGAGCTTTTCACACGTTCCTGTCCCGATTTCATAATTTTTTCATGCTGTCGCATTCTCTCTGATCGCGACTTTAAGCAGTCAACACAAGTCCGGTTGTGATAATGCTCTTGGCAAAACGGTTCCCCTTCCACGGGGTAGTAAGTTTCCCCATCCAAAATTTTGTTGCAGTCCTGATGATAAAAGTCGGAATATAAATGTTGTTGGTAGAGTCGCAAAACAAAAATTATATTTTACGTAGTTATATTCGACTTACCAGACAAACAAAACAAACGGGATGATATTGTCTCCCCAGCGCATATATTGCCGTTCCTTTAAGAACTTCTCCAATGGGACGCCTACAAACACGGGTCACCACAATGACAAAGTTGTCTCGAATTATCTTCCATAGCCATTAGTATATCAATAAATTACCTGCAATCGTAGCATTTTGGTGCAAAGTTACGAATCCAGTCCAACCGACAATACGCTTTATTATTCTCAGTGTAGTAGTTATCCTCCTTCAGGATTTTATCGCAAATCTCACAACGCAAACAACAATCTCTGTGCCATTTTTTCCCAAGAGCCAAGAGCCCACCCTGCAGCAACAATAATGAAAATGTATAATGTTTACAATTTCAGTAAAACAGTAGCAAAGTTTTTTTATGTTTTCTTGCGTGTCTTATGGGCTCATGGCATCTGTCACAGCGGTCAGAGTATAATTTGTGATAGTCATCCTCGCAATAAACCATTCCATTCTTTTTCCAAAAATTGTTTCCATTGAGAGGTCTGGTGCATTCATAGCACACAAAGTGCTCTTCGTGGTATGTATTGCCCATGGCCAAAGTCATTTTCTAAGACATGGATAAACGTGCCTAATAAGAAGCTAAAAGACCTCATTAAGTTAAAAGCCTCCATTTTTAGTACATACATTTTTATCCCGAATCGGTTCGGCGCAAGTTGCACACTTTGGGCTGAAAAGCCAGTGATAATCTTCTTCACAGTAGAAGGCGCCGTTTCTTTCAAAATGGACGTATGGACAAAGTACCTGGCAGCATTTCCGGCATGTAAAACATTCGGGATGGTAATAGTCCTTCAAAACGTGAACGGGAACAATACCCTAAGAAAATAAATAAGATAAAAAAATGATAACAGCAAGTTGCTATTTTTTTCTCCTTGTTTTCACTTTTAATTAAATGGTTGGTTTCTCAAAAAAATACAGAAGCAATAGTTTTTCTGCAAGCATAACACTTGGGCAGAAAGAGAGCATTGTAATCCATTGGACAGTAGGGCAGTCCATTTTTTTCTTTAAATGTTTCCGTATCCAACTTGCGTGTACAGTGTGTACATATGAAGCAATCAGCATGCCATAGCCGATCCTGAGCATATAAATTTTCCTGAAACTGATACAAAGAACAATTTGACAAAATAAAAACTGAATAAACATTTAAAAGTAAAAAACTGGGTAGTACTAGTAGCCAGAAATAAAATAGTTTGCTTCCTACATCAAAAATGGGCATTTTACACGAGAAGCATTCTTTATAATGTCCAACACTGTTTAGATGCACTGCTCCCGGGTATGTGAAGCAATCAGCATGCCATAGCCGATCCTGAGCATATAAATTTTCCTGAAACTGAGACAAAGAAAAATTTGACAAAGTAAAAACTGAATAAACATTTAAAAGTAAAAAAACTGGGTAGTAGCCAGAAATAAACTTGTTTGCTTCCTACATCAAAAATGGGCATTTTACACGAGAAGCATTCTTTATAATGTCCAACGCTGGTCAGATGCACTGCTCCCGGGTCCAAACTTGCTCTACTGGTCGGTAAAAACTCAAGGGACGGAGTTCGACTCCTAAATCCATTCGATGAGGAATGCGAATGGGAAATGGGCGAGGGGGTAAGAGATGACAAAGAGTCGGGAATCCTGTCATATATGAACGAACCAGATTTCGTAGGGCTTGGACTTGGCGTTGCAAACCCAGGGGATTTTTTGCCAGTGCCCCTACGAAAGGTTGTGTCTACAATTATCAGTATAAAAATATTTCACTTGAAACAACCTTTTTACAGAAAACCTACAAATTATTTTACCTACGAAAGGTTGTGTCTACAATTATCAGTATAAAAATATTTCACTTGAAACAAACTTTTTACAGAAAACCTACAAATTATTTTATATGAATTTACCAAGATATTCCTTGAGTTTCACCATTTTGCAAACTAAAAATAAATTTGGTTGAAAATCCAAAAGTTTAATATTTTAGTCTCTTCAAAATAGCATGTAGAAATCATCGGACCAATAATAATACCAATATAAATTCGTCTACTTTCCCTTTCGACTTGTTTTCACTTTGGAGGACAAAAGTGAACTGAGCAAAAAGGTGAGATGAGTCGTCTTCATCATGACTGAATCGCTCGAACACAAGTAATGTGCCTCCGTACCTAGCAATCAGCGTCATCATCATTAAATCTAATCATAATTATTCATTCTTGTGGACTACCCCACGCATTACAATGTTATTAGTACTCGTTCTCATGTCTTCACTCATCACTGGCAAATATTGTACTTAGTACTTATATATATTTGTATGTATGTGCAGACATATTGGACATCTTCAACATCAATTTCATTACGATTACTTTTAAAAAATAATCTATTAAAATAAAATAACATACTACGCACGCCGAATGAAAAAGTGTCGTTTTTTAATGCAAACTACGTTGTGATAGTAGTGTTACTTTTTATTTTATACTGTCTACAGATATGTTTATAGACAAACAACAGTAGTTGTTGTTGTGTTACAACGAGTTTTGCGTGCCTACTTCCAAAATGATCAGTTCACATTGAGGAGACATGTCCATATTTGATTCCTTTCGGCTGGCTCCAGCCATATTTGAAAAAAAAGAAGAGTTGGTCAAGTCATAGTTCATCAGATCAGTATCATGTCATACCTCACTGCAAGCTTATTGCGCACAGGCAGAAGCTCATCACCATATGAAATCACGCAAAAAATACAAGGAAAAAAAGGTTTATACAAAATACAATAGAAAACTGCTCATCATCATTCTTATCGTTTGCATTTTTGAAGGTTTAATAGTTGCTGAAAGCAAGACTCCACCTTTTTGGCATGCACTCTTCAAGTTGATCTTGTCCGTTGTTTCTCTGTTGTTGTGATTTTGTAAGGCAGTGGTTGTTTGTGGCCGTAACATGACCTGACGTACACAAAAAGTATTGCCATCACTTTTTTTCAGTTCGCTCGCATTACATTTTACTGCGATTTTTAACTTTTTATTATTTGTCCTTATTGCTTTTATTTTTTAGATCTTGTCCGTTGTTTCTCTGTTGTTGTGATTTTGTAAGGCTGTGGTTGTTTGTGGCCGTAACATGACCTGACGTACACAAAAAGTATTGCCATCATTTTTTTTCTGTTCGCTCGCATTACATTTTACTGCGATTTTTAACTTTTTATTATTTGTCCTTATTGCTTTTATTTTTGTTTTCATTTTGTTCATGCACGCGGTGGTTAATTTGGTACGTAATAATGGTATCTCTTTTTAATTTATGATTATGATCACCATCATTTATTATCAATCACTTTTTTTCAGTTCGCTCGCATTACATTTTACTGCGATTTTTAACTTTTTATTATTTGTCCTTATTGCTTTTATTTTTTGTTTTCATTTTGTTCATGCATGCGGTGGTTAATTTGGTACGTAATAATGGCATCTCTTTTTAATTTATGATTATGATCACCACACCATCATTTATTATCATGAAAAAAATGAATAGGTGGTGTTAATGTGTAGGTATGCACACACAGAAACACGAGCACAAAATGGTCATAAAGATTTATGTGACTGTGAGTGAGAATTGAAAATACATTAAATCGAGGTAACGCTGTAAAAAAGATGAAAGTTAATTTGCAAAACTGTTTAAACCAATACAAGGTTTCCATACATTTTCTATACACGCGACGCATTTACTCGAATTTATATTGTCTCATGTAGCCCCTATGATAATAACAGAATGCGTAAAAGAAAATACCCATCATCAGAAACAAAAATGAGTTCAGTTCTGAAATAAAAACAACCTAAACTACATTATACAACATTGAATCGACGGAAGAACAGACAAATTTGATGCTCTGATAACATTCACCTTAAAATCAAGATCAATGTCAAACCAATACTTTGAATTAGCATTCCATGTGAGTTTGCACCTCTGCTATTTTGTAAAAAAGGTGTTGGTACATGCACGACATGCTTGGTGAGCATTCGCATATATGTATGCCTATGAATAACTTACCTACCCTGCAGCAAACACCCCCGCACGAATGCAAATGAATCGATCTGTTTGGGCCACATAATTTACCCCACAGACAAGTTAACATGTTCATCTTCACGTTTAAAGGTAATAATAACCGCTTTCGTTGTGGTGATCGATATCGAACAAACAATAAAGTAAAAACTGAAACCAGAATAAAAAAGGAAATGGGAAGGAACCACCTTTTTTATCAGCACACCTTCATTAAAAATTTGTAAAGGTTTCTTGTTGTCTGGTCCAAACACACAATTGATTTCTTTTAAAAATTTCTCCAATAGCACATCCCTTTTGCCAATTTTATGCAAACTGCTGACAGGCATATCAGTTAAATAAATCACTTTTTGAAAATTTCTAAAAGCATCCCTCTTCCATTACAGATATTATAAACCTAGTCCCATTAACCATTACCTCGTCCTTTATATTTTCGATTAAGCAAACGGAATCGGGGTGTAGGCTATTAGGTATAGGTTCCTTCTGGTGATGCTATATCTTTGAGTTGAAATCATGAAAAATGTTTGATTGAAATGGGCGAATTTCTGAAACAATCTATTTCACTGGTTAACTATAATTTCCAAAAAAATTCCTTATCGCATGTAATTATGCTTTATGCTATTAAAAACGACGAAATGCATGGATTCGGATACCAAGTAATATTTTATGACTTTAAGCACTGTAGATAGGTGACTAAGTCTGAATGCTGAATGTTTTCACTATACCTATCTGTCTGCAATCGTACGTACGTCCTTCAATTTATTGTCAACTAGGTATACAGCAATACAGCTTTGTCCACGAATTATACTGATGACATTGCGACGGCTAAAAGAGTAACATCAACTGAGTGAGCTACTATTAAGACTCCCAAATTGGGCGGATGGAGAATTTCCATGAAAAATGGTGTTCGTTGTGCCTGTAAGAGAATCCTCTTTGTCATTATTTTCGTATACATTGACATAATTAGCCTGGCTGTATCACATTTTTCATCATCCCATGAACTAAAAGTGCTTCTGTCGTTGTTCATATTTTTTTTTGGTGAGATTTGGAAATGAACGCTTGGGTGAAGAAGATTTCTAACATGATTAATTATCAGAATCACCTTTTATGTCTACTTGTACGCTAAAATATCACTATTGATCCTATCAAATTAAGTGACATATATGATAATACCTATATGTAAATGCTCCATGCTCTGAACAAAGTGAAGAGCTGAATCGAAAACAAAACACGATTATTTTTCTTTCTATTCTGCACTAGAAGTGATGCTGTATTGCTTGATTATAAAATACATACATGTTTATTGTCCGATTCTAGAGTTTGTTTGTGTGTGGGCTTCATGTTTAATTTTGCATGAGACCACAGGACCAGGTGGAGTAATGATAGGTGGTTATTCGTTTTCTTTATGATTTTCGATTTTCCCTTTTATTATAACAATGTATAGTGAAATTGTTGAAATTTCGGTTTGCGCCTTGCTCGTAATATCATCACAATGAAAGATTAGGTAAATTTACTTTGCCTGAAAAAAAACGTAAATTAGGCAGGTATAATTTTAGCTTGCGTTTCGTGGCGTGTATTCTGTGTGCTCAAAGTGTCGTACCCTACACTGCGATGAAAAATGTATCGTATCTAGACTTTAATTTATGACAATAATGACTTCATTTTTTTCTATAGTACACGTTTAAAAAATCATGCTGTTTGGGCTGTGATTATTGGACTACTGCTGATTTTCAGTGACATTATATGGTATGGCGAGCTGGTTAATAGTAATGCACACGGAATGTTACGCATATTAAAATATTTGCAACAAAATGGCATGCTGACTTTCCGACGACAAAAAAGGAACCAGTCATTAAAAACAATTTTAAATATACCAAAAACTACCGACTAATTACTGGCCTTAATTTCTTTTTTGTACATTAGCTACTTATCTTTATGCTTTGGAATGCCTATTTTTTGTAAAAGAAACTTGTAGAATGATGAATTATTATTAGATTTCATAATTGAACAGCAAAATCAAGTAGCCATTTGCGTGGTTTGCATTGCAACTCTTGTTGCTCTTATTGCTTTGATTTGATTTATGTCTGCTATGTATATATATTGAGCAGGACAAGAAATGCAATAAGGAAAACGCGACACACGACACACTCATCGTTTTTTGTGAGTGGGAAGAATAGGTAGGGTGGATACTTTATAAATATTTCTGCACGTAAAAGTTTCAAATGTCGAACGTTTCAAATAAAATTCGAAAGTTATGTCTACATCAAAAGAAAACTCAGTGATCGTTCACATAGTACATTGTAGTGAATTTTGAATATCAATAAACAATAGGAAGCAGACTATTACGTTACATAATAATATATTATACTATCCTGTAATTTTTACAATCTCCAATAATGTCATGTATTGTTTCATACAAGATCAATGATCGTTAATGTTGTAACGATTGCACCTTTTTTAGTAGGTTGTAAGAAAAACGCGACACATGACACACTCATCGTTTTTTGTGAGTGGGAAGAATAGGTAGGGTGGATACTTTATAAATATTTCTGCACGTAAAAGTTTCAAATGTCGAACGTTTCAAATAAATTTCGAAAGTTGTGTCTACATCAAAAGAAAACTCTGTGATCGTTCACATAGTACATTGTAGTTAATTTTGAATAACAATAAACAATAGGAAGCAGACATTACGTTACATAATAATACTACATTATATTATCCTGTAATTTTTACAATCTCCAATAATGTCATGTAGTGTTTCATACAAGATCAATGATCGTTAATGTTGTAATGATTGCGCCTTTTTTAGTAGGTTGTAAGTTTATGCAACGAGTAAATTTGCATACCAAAGACCTAATTATACCAACCAACACACGCAGGTAGGTTGTACAAAAATAGTTTGCAATCTGGAATCTCAAAACTGATAATGATACTAGTGTTGACCATGTAATCTGCCAATAATCCTGCTATTGTCCTCTTGGCCTTGTTTTGCCCTTGAAACTTAACACATTTATTTTGTCCTCCTCCCAAAAAGTTGTTTTA
>JAANSP010003159.1:0-11703 GCA_036850745.1 Homidia socia
CGAGACGAGTGGTGTGGTGGTGGTGGTAAGAAAATAGATTATAGTCTCAGGGAAAATAAGAAAGCATGCTACGTTGTTAAACTATTAATAAGGCGGAATGGAAAGCAAATAAATGTGTTTGAAATGCTAAGAAAATGCACTCTCTCGCTCCATATCACATAACCGGATTTATTCACTTTTTAATTCTTGGAATTTCTTTTACCTACTTAAATGCTTTTATTCTCGATTTTTAGCGGTGGTGGTCAAGCTCCATCATAATTTCAAAGTAGATAGATATTCATAACTTTTTTCAAAAGCAAGGTCGAACACAAAGCTGAATGAATGAATAAATGACTTTCTAGTCAATAATTATCAGCTATGCAAGCTCATATAAAACTAATGTGAAAGTGCGAACGTGCCGTTTAAATGCTATTTATTTTAAATCTCTACTCCGGATGTCAGATTCCTTCTTTTTTTCTTGGCAATTTCAAAAGACATTCTAATTTATGTAGTGTCATTGGAATGCTAAAAGTTTTGCTGTTGAACTGGATTTAAAAGTAGAGAGGAAAAATAGATTCCTATTTAATATTAATTATACGAAAAAAAGATTTAAAAAAAATTGTGTACATCAACAACAAAAGCGACAAAAGTACACAAAGAAGTGAAAAGTACAGCTAGTTTACATGTCCTCGTACATAATATATAATAAATTTGCCTTACCTACCTACCTACCTGCCTAAAAAGGATGTTGTATTTTTTCACTTTCTGCTCAGCAGTAATACAAATTGCTTGTTAGTAGTCAAACTAACTGCGTGATTCTTTTAGCTTGTTATTGTAATCATAAGTGATATTAATAATAATGCAAGGTTATGTATATAGGTATTTTACTATGTAGACATTTTTATTTTCAAAAGTTATTTTTCCCCGTTCAAATCTCTCTGATGAATGAGGCGACAACGAAGGTGGCGGTGGTAGTAATAGTTGTATGGCTTGGTGTGATGGTGTCATGTCATGTGTGGGTGTTTTTTTCTTTTGTTGTTTTGTTATTGGGTCTTTTCTGATAAAATTTTATCATGATTGTTGTATACTTTTGGAAAGAGGGAGATGGAGACAGATTTTATTGTGAAATACGGGAAAAATATATATAGCATTTGTGTGGATGAAGAGATATAAATTTATATGCGTGTAAATACTTGTATATATTTTATGCATTGCTTGTTATTATTTTTTTATAATAATAATACTTATTATTTATAATAACAAATTGACATGAAAGGAACGAAAAAAAATATATCAGGGCTGTTTAGGTTTTTATATGATGATCATGGTGAATAAACGAATGATATTATTATTATTACTATATTATATGAGTTTTTTCATACATACATAATTTCTGTTGTTGGATGATCCATTCATCAACTTTGGCGATGGAGATGGTTGGTTGGTTGTTGTGATGATGTTAAGAAAGTTGAGTGGATGATGGCGACGATGATGTTAAAAGTAACAAGTTGTAAGGGATGATGTGTTGTTGTGATGCTCATTTATTTTTTATAATAATAATAATACTTATTATTTATAATAACAATTTGACATGAAAGGAACGAAAAAAATATATCAGGGCTGTTTAAGTTTTTATATGATGATCATGGTGAATAAACGAATGATATTATTATTATTATTACTATATTATATGAGTTTTTTCATACATACATAATTTCTGTTGTTGGATGATCCATTCATCAACTTTGGCGATGGAGGTGGTTGGATGGTTGTTGTGATGATGTTAAGAAAGTTGAGTGGATGATGGCGACGATGATGTTAAAAGTAACAAGTTGTAAGGGATGATGTGTTGTTGTGATGCTCATTTTTTTCTTTATATATTTTTTGTTCATTTTTTGGCGGTGATATATAGGTTAGTTATAAGTTGGTTGATTTGGTGGTGGTGGTGAATTTGATTATTATACGAGGATCGTTTGATCACTCGGGCTCTGTTGGTAACTGGGATGTTGACGTTATTGGAGGTGTGGGTGATGGGCAGGTAGCTAGAGGTGACATGACGGCTTCGGTGTTGCGTCGCTTGATTTTGGTCTTCTTTAACATGGTCGCCTAGAAAGTTGAGTAGAGTAAAAGAAAAATCATGAGGGATGATGTACTTTACCGGGGAAATGTGATAATTTGTTTCAGTAATGTTTAGTATACTCACCTTTAGAGCTGATTTGAGGACAACAACATCTCCGGGACTTTGGATCCAGGGTTCACCATCCACTTGTACTGGGAGATCGGTGTTTAGACGGATTTTAATGTGACCTCCTTGAGCGATCCTTGTGGCGGATCGAAGTCCTGATTGAATTTGGCCTAAGTGAACGACACCGGTGACGCCAACAACTTCCAACATCCCATCCCAGTGATTTGGCTTGGAGAATTGGTCTTCTCGCTCTGGACCCCAGGGATTGGCACCAGAACCCCAGCTATGTGGAGAAACGACAAAGAAAGAAACAGAAAACTATTAAATACATTTGCAACTTGCACACTCTTGTAAACTGAAACAGCTTGCGCGCTGAGATTTTTTTCCCGTTTGGTTCACTCAAACTCTTGTTCTTCACGATGAGATAACATTGAAGGAGAAGAGAGAAAGGGGTTCATCCTACTAAAATATTTTTACCTGTCTCAACTTACACCCGGAAATAGAGAAAGTTTTGCAATAGCAGCAGCATCTATAACTTTTTATACTCCTACATCCGCTCTACAAAAACACTATCAGCAGCAGCAGCAGTGAGTATACAAGTACTGGTACATTTTCCTTACCTTAAAATATTCAGGATAATTATTCCCTCAACAGGTGGCAACTCAATATGTTTCCCGTCCACTTCCAGTCTAATCTCCCTGTGCAGATCCTTGCACATTTTCCTTGAGACCATTTTGCGAAGACCCATCTTGACGTAAACACCTTTATTCCTAATTCTGGAAGTAAATTTGTTTGGATTCTCTTCGCGAGCATTGTGAAAGTCTAAACAGAGATCAGCGTCGATTCCAATACCAAAATAGTTATTCATCACATATATCGCCGTGTTGTCCTCACTTTGAGAGCTCGCTCCCACTTGAACTGTACATGAAACAAGAGAAAAGTGGAAATTAGCTTTCTAACAAGTTTTTTAGCAAAAAAATATTATGGAAGAGAAGAGCAGGAAATTAAAAGTATGTATGGGTTGAATTATCATCATCATGAATGCCTGGGTGTGGCAGAGATGGGGGTGGGTTAAAAAAACAAAGAAAAAAGAAAATATTCTCGGAGAAAGGAAGCGGCAGCCACCAAATATGCAATATCCGCTTTTAAAAGCTTTTTACATTTTTTCATAGTAATAATCGACTTACGTGCTTGATTGACTGGCATTTTGTCTTCTGCCTTTTCATCCGGATGAAACACAACCGTCCACCTGTCCAACCTGATCTCCTCGGCATCAATGACATCCTTCAAGAGCGTCATCACATCCTCCTCTCCAGTATAGCCAGGACCCCATCTCAGTACCCTGGCGAGATCATTGCCTGTGCCCAATGGAACAATGGCACAGGGTGGGGATGAACACTCCGAGTCTTGACCAACATTATCCAAACACTGGAGAACCCAGCCGATTGTGCCATCCCCACCACAAACCAGTATACGATAATTGTTAATGTGCCGGAAGACATAGAGGCCCGGAAGTGGACCGCCATTATCTAAATCAAAGACTTGATACGGGTTCAGCAGTTTCCTAAAAGAGGCAATCAGCTCGAGCCCTTGGCACCCTCCAGACTTGACGTTGACGAAGACAAGGAGTGGGGTAACACCATGTGGAATCATGGGTGGTGCTACCGCCGGCAGTATCTGCACCAACAAGTTTTTCTCCTCGTGAAGTGACTCCCGCAAGTTGTGGTAAGCTTGTACTGCCTTTAGCGCATCTTCGTAGGTTATCACTAAACTGCCGTATTCATAGTAGATTGGACCAATTTGATCAAACTTGTTGTCACGACCAAGGTATTCGAGTAAAATGTTTTCGTACTGCCGTTGATTCAGGTTGGGCGTCAGATTTCCCACGTAAATTGCAACAGTAGTGCCGTGAGGATCCTCTGCACACTGCATGTGGAATCTTACATGCTCCATTTGACGTACGGAATCTCTCGCGTGCTCTTTCAGCATCAACCAGGGCTTATCGGAGAGGTTTAGTACCACATCTTTAACACCACCTGAACAAATCCATGCATTTAGAAGAAAGAAAGAGAAAAAGTGTAAAGCATGATGGAGAGGATTGATTCGTGTGCGTAGGAGGAGTAAATGTAAACAGATTTATTTCTCTCCCCCGCTAACGTTTCTAGGATTCCTCCAAATTGCACATTTATCATCATCATCATCACCAAATTATTTACATCATCGTAATAATCTTATTTTACCTCGTTCAATCACTACTTTTAGCAGACGGTAAGAAGACTTTGTTTCTGGATCAAGGCCAAACTGATCCAGCGCTGCTGCGATCAGTTCACCAACTGTCGATTCAATCGGTGACATGCACCGTGGCCAAACTTTGGGCAGTTTTCAGTCGACCAGCGAAAACTTGTACGTCACCAGAACGTGCCTCATTCTCTCTATTATCCCAGCAAGAAAAAAACAAACAAAGAAGAGGATGTATTTATTTAAGTGTAACTTCTAAATATAGACCACCACCATTCTATTTCTTCATTCATTCATTTTTTTATTCTCTCATTGATTCCACGTTGTGGAGCATTGAAAAAAAGCTGCTTTCTTCTGTACGGTGATGGTGGTGGTAGAAGATGTAAGTGGGCAAACACTCCATTACAGACACTTACCGGAATCTGATAAATATGGAAGGTCTTTTTCCATCCCGCCTTCGTAAATGCATGATAGGATTGGGATCCTCCAGCGGAATTTCCCCATCTGACAGATCATTCAACGCATCACTCAAGTAATAATTTTCTATTGGTTTAGTGATGTGGTACGCTTTCAGTGCGGCGGCAAGAATTTCATCTACAGTTGCCGTTCTCGAGATCTTAATGGGTCTGAACTGTCTTCGCTGAAGCCCTTGATTGCCATCGTACACTTTGATTGTTTCTTCATCCTTGTCTTTATCCTTGTCATGACTTTTTCCATGGGTGGTGGGTGGCGTCGAGTCAGACTCGGACTCACCCCTGGTTGATGCGGGTCTCCCCGTGTCCCTCTCCCCACTGCTGAAGTCTTCCGAGGGACTTGGTGCTACAATAATAGCAGAATTTAAACATTCATTTAATGGCAAAATCAAATCATTATGTACTCAATAAATATCCAATCATTGCCATCAACAAACAACCCAGCACTTGAAGCCCCTTTTCAAACACCTCCGCTCACTTTTTCTCCATATCCCATATCTTCAACTACCCACTCTTCCTTTTTGTGCAAAAAAAGCGATAAACTTTATATTTTTTCCACTAGTTCCGCTCTAAACTATTAAACATAATAACATTACTCTGTCACAAGAAAAGCAGGCATATTTATATTAACATTAAAACAGGAGAGTCAGACTCGGACTCACCCCTGGTTGATGCGGGTCTCCCCGTGTCCCTCTCCCCGCTGCTAAAGTCTTCCGAGGGACTTGGTGCTACAATAATAGCAGAATTTAAACATTCATTTAATACCAGAATCAAATCATTATATACTCAATAAATATCCCATCATTGCCATCAACAAACAACCCAGCACTTGAAGCCCCTTTTCATACACCTCCGCTCACTTTTTTCTCCATATCCCATATCTTCAGCTACCCACTCTTCCTTTTTGTGCAAAAAAGCGATAAACTTTATATTTTTTCTACTAGTTCCGCTCTAAACTATTAAACATAATAACATTACTCTGTCACAAGAAAAGCAGGCATATTTATATTAACATTAAAACAGGGCATAAAACATCAAGCACTACTTTCATCATCATCTTTTTCCACCTCCTCCTCCTCGACTCTCATTTTTCTCAAAATTTATTCACCATCAGCAGCCTCTCCATTTTATCAGGTAAACAAACTCATTTTAAAAATCTCGCCGTTGACGATAATTTTCCTCCTCTTGTTCTCGCTCTTTGAATTATGGTGATCATGCATACATTCAGGAAAAGGCTCGCCTCACTACTTATCGTCACTACTACAGCTACAAG
Organism: Homidia socia; assembly: GCA_036850745.1. NCBI lineage: Eukaryota > Metazoa > Arthropoda > Collembola > Entomobryomorpha > Entomobryidae > Homidia > Homidia socia. Next base: position 6,149 of record JAANSP010003159.1, read on the forward strand.
ATAACTTTCTACCTTTAACATCTACTTACAACATTAAAGCATTTTTTTTCTTTTTTCTTCATCATCAACAAGAAAAAAACTACTTGTGCTTTTGCTCTTCTTCTCAACAGCTTTTAATACTACACAACTGCCACACTACTTGTTCTACAACATTCAACATTCTTACCAGCAAACTTAAACTGAAAAGGATTTTTTTGAAACATAACAAGCTTATTGCTGATGATGCTGAAGCTTCTTCGTCTTCTAGGTTTTGCTGCTGCTGCTGCTACTGCTCTTCTTCCTGGGAACCTCTTGCTCTTGCTGCTTCTTTCTTCGGCAACATAATTCAAACTCTTGTCGGAGGAATGACGTACATTCTATAAAGCGTGCAAACAAATCATAAGAGTTATGACGTACTATAAGCAAACAAAAAAATAAAATAAAAAATGTCCATATCTTATAGGAAAAAAATACACGCGCTCTGCTTTTAAATAATATGAGCGGATCTGCTGTGCTGCTCACAAGACTAAAAACTCAAGTGTCTGACTATATATATTTTTATGTATCGTAAATAGGCACACTAAAAATACTATACAAGAACCAAACCATCATCATCGTCATCATATCATCACCATCATCAGCTTTCTCTAACCAACAAAACCCAACTGACTGAAAACCCCCAAAAAAGAATTTATTATATCGCACAGCAATTTACTTCAGAAAAACACAGAAATTGAAAGAGTTGAGTGCAAGAAGAGGAAGAGAGAGAGAGGAGAAAAAAGGAAAGAAAAAAACTTGCAAAATACCATCAGTCAGTCAATGCACATATTTTAGGATGCTAATATATTATAGTTTGGTCTAAAGAGAGGGAAAAAAGTGAATGTTAATACAATACCAAAACAGATATATATTATTATCATGTATCGTATATACTTAAAGAGTGAGAGACAGACAGACAGAGAAAACACAAGTTGAAGAGAATAGAAGGAGGAGGAGGTGGTGGAGGAGGAGGAGGAAAACTACTAAAAACACTTCAGTCTCCTTTTTTTCTCTTTTCTTTCTCGACTCGACACACACAAGTTTTTTTTATCATCGTTCCTACTATATTCGGACTATTTTTAGACCATTCTCCTCTCAGAATAGCCGACACAACATTTAAAGCTTGCAAGCGAAATGATGATGATGAGACGCGGGTACAAGTGAATGATATGAAAATAATATAATGAATATATGTAGTAGCAGTCCTTTTTCCTCTGATGATACTGAATTTCGAGGTAGGGAGAAAAAAAGATGTGCTTATAGAGAGATAAATATATAATAACAAAAAACTTCGACTGCTGCTGACGATAAGCCTAATATAAATACTTTGTATGCTCTTTCTTCTTGTTTTAAATGTCCGTCCGTGTGCCCTCGTGAACGTAGGACATACCACGACGTGTGTTCCCTTAAACAAATATTCTATAATCCTAAATAACCTTGATATTATTTTTTACGAGTAACACACAAAAACACACCACACATCATCGTCATCATCCCTCTCATGAAAATATAGAAGGAGAAGAAGAAGAACCTCACCTATAAAAATATCCTACCAGACATCACACTCATCATCATCATNACCTATAAAAATATCCTACCAGACATCACACTCATCATCATCATCATTTCCAAAGAAAGAAGGAGAGAAAAAAAGTATAAAAATTATGTGGTAAAAAATGGTTGGTCGGCTGAAGAAGTAAAAAAGTAAAGATCTGACACGGACACGAGATCTTTTCTTTTTTTAACTTGCTCGGTTCAGTTAGTTTACATGTGTATATTTTAGGCCACAAAAATAAGTTATTAGGTAAGTGTGTACCACCGCCACCTCTATACCAACCATCAAGATGCTTTTCCAAAAGTTGCAGATGTTCCGCTTATCATCATCATCATATCATCGTAGCCGGGTTCTTTATTTTTTGGTCGTCGTCGGCAAAAACCGCCACCTCTATACCAACCATCAAGATGCTTTTCCAAAAGTTGCAGATGTTCCGCTTATCATCATCATCATATCATCGTAGCCGGGTTCTTTATTTTTTATTTTTTTTGGTCGTCGTCGGCAAAACGATGAGCGGAAAAGAAGACAAGAAGAAAAGAAGAAGAAGAAGAAAGAAAACCAAAAAATATAAAATTTTGCTTGCCTGCGTTCTCGTCGGAGGAGCAAACGTTCCTTTTTAATCATTCTCATGATTAAATCTTACCAGTAGTCTATAATAATTTTTGTTTGTGGTTACGATTTAATTTCGGACGAAACATTTTTTATCCCTAAAACTTTTATATTATTTTCTCATTAACCTGAAGCAGGATTGGATGGAAGGCGGTGAAGAAAAAAAAAGTTGAATGTTCTTCTCTCACCAGAAAAAAAAGAAACAAGGTTTATTATTGAGTTTTTTGGAAGGAAGAAGAGAGAAAAAGGACGTGTTTATTTTTGTAACACTTTCTGCAAAAATAGGATATGGTTTGTTGTCTAATAATAAAACACAAACAACACATGGCCAAAAAAATAGACGGTGATGATGAGGATATGATATGTGTAAGTAACGGAACGACAGAGCGAGAGGAGAGAAGAGGGAAAAACTAGGATGGATGATAAGAAGAATGAGGAAAAGGGTGTTATATGTACATAAATGCAATATGTGTGTTTTATCATCATCAGTTTGATGACGATGATGATGATACAAACACGATAATAATATCAGCAGCAGCAGCATCCATTGCTGTTTTGTTTAGTATTTTAGTAGCCGTGCATGCAATATTTTATTATGCTTCTACTACTATAATCCTGCTGCTGCTGCTTGTCATTGAGAGCTATTTACACTTATCGCGATGATGATGATGATGTGACCTTTTACATATGTCATAATTGATTGAATGGAAATGGGTGTAAAAATGGTATATGGGGATACCTTGCTCCTTGCTTGCTTACATGTCGTCGTTCCGGAATACTACATGAAAAATCTATTTCTAGAGAGAGAAGATGAATTGAGACACACCAGAAATAAATATGTGTGTCATCATCATTATCATCATCAACACCATTTTTTCGAGACTGACTGATCGGTGGGGAGGATGGTGCTATGCTGCTGGTGATGTGATGATGTAATGTGAGATGAGATGTGTGAGCAAAGGACCTTCAACTTTAACGGTATCTTATTTACTTTTGTGCTAATAATAAAAGACAATGACAATGAGATTTTTCTTGATGATGATGATGATGGTATTGATGATGGTGATGGTATAAAAAAGTATTTGGTTTCAAGAAGCAAATGGCGTAAAGTAAACCTCCTCGTTGGCGTAAAGTGATTTTTTTTTTCAATGAAAAAAATATAAGCAGCAACAAAAGACTTTAGTTTATGTAAATTGGTAGCAATAAAAAACACGCAGGTTTGCTGACACATAAAAACAAAAAAACTTCAACTTTAACGGTATCTTATTTACTTTTGTGCTAATAATAAAAGACAATGACAATGAGATTTTTCTTGATGATGATGGTATTGATAATGGTGATGGTATAAAAAAGTATTTGGTTTCAAGAAGCAAATGGCGTAAAGTAAAACCTCCTCTGGCGTAAAGTGATTTTTTTCAATGAAAAAAATATAAGCAGCAACAAAAGACTTTAGTTTATGTAAATTGGTAGCAATAAAAAAACACGCAGGTTTGCTGACACATAAAAACAAAAAAATATATATTGAGTAGGGGCACAATAAGATCAACAGCATTTTGATAAAATAGGAGAAAACTGTTGATTAATAAGTATGTATAGGCATTTATGAGGGTGGTGCGTATTTTTATTTTTGATACAATGAATTTATATTGGGACACGGAGCACATTTGCCAGTAATAAAATGGCGAGGGAGGGTGACCCTGTATAAAGTTTTTAAAGATTGCTTACGAATATTGGCAGCAGCCGGGGGTTTCTTGCCAACTCCGAGGATAGTTTCCATTGTAATCTCCGTTCTTGGAATGGACACACAATGCGGCGGCAGGTAGATTGGCTCCAGAACGCCAAAGTTGCATTCTGGCGGTATAGACTTGTGGCATGCTGGATGCGCTGTGATTCCACACCATTCACACCTGTGCACGCAGATAAAAAGGCATCATCATAAATGTGTTAAAACAGCAAGGATTTAAAATAACATCATGTATAAACGTTAGAGAGAGACAGAGAGAAAGATTTAAGTGAGCCAGGTAGACGCGGTCAAATGAAAAGGTGAGCGCGAGGGAGAGACAAGACTCGGGATTAAGTAGGTAATTCATGAATTTTTTATTCAGAGATCGTCAATTTTTACGATCATCTCATCTGGCGTGCTATGTCTGTGATCATCAAGAAAAACACATTCTCCTCGTGGTGGCAAAGTACGTTAAATTAGGAGAAAGTAGGTGTGATGGTAAAGAGAACATTATCATGAATAGCTCGTTCAATCAGTATTTCAACTACTACTACTCTCTTTTCCTTCATGTCTGTCTACCATTTACACCACCGAAATCACAGACAAAAATACAGATCGATAGATGATCATTAAAAGATTTAAGTGAGCCAGGTAGACGCGGTCAAATGAAAAGGTGAGCGCGAGAGAGAGACAAGACTCGGGATTAAGTAGGCAATTCATGAATTTTTTATTCAGAGATCGTCAATTTTTACGATCATCTCATCTGGCTGGCGTGCTGTCTGTGATCATCAAGAAAAACACATTCTCCTCGTGGTGGCAAGGTACGTTAAATTAGGAGAAAGTAGGTGTGATGGTAAAGAGAACATTATCATGAATAGCTCGTTCAATCAGTATTTCAACAACTATTATTACTCTCTTTTCCTTCATGTCTATCTACCATTTACACCGCCGAAATCACAGGCAAAAATACAGATCGATAGGTGATCATTATTTACTACTGGTATCATTATTATCATCTTCTTACCTGTAGCCAGACAGGCATTCATTCGACCAACACGATTTCTTACACACTGCACATTTAGAACTGGAGACAAGATTCCCCTCTCGCCAATGATGAATATGTCGTACACTGGAACAACTCTCGACCAGGAAAGTATGTGGCACATTCTTTGCAATTCGGCACGGATAACTCCTGACAATTCTCGTGTACGTAGTATTCACAAACTGTGTAGAGGAATAAAAAGAAATTAAAACACACAATTAATTTATTATCATATTAACTGCCAACCAGATTTTAAAACAAATCATTCATTTAAAATTTTTGATAAAGTTCAAACTTACTTTCACACTTAAACGCTACATGATCATCCAATCGCTTTCTACACACGTGGCAATACTTTCTTTTGAAATGGCTGGGTTCTGACCAACAGTGCGCCACAGGGGTCTGCAAATTCAGGCAACCATCATCATTGTTTCTCCCATTAGCATAATAATTATTATTCTTCTTCAAAATACTTTTAACACAATCACTACTTTTACTACTACGACCACAGTTATTATTATTATTATAATTATTATTCTGATCAGCACACAAATAGTCTCCACAAAAAACACCAAAAACACTTTTATCACCAAAGCTGTCCTCACAAT
>JAANSP010003160.1:0-11700 GCA_036850745.1 Homidia socia
TCCCTTTTTCTGATGAGTCAGAATACGAGTACATACACGTTATTACATAGACAAGGTAGGCAAGGTCAGCAGCGAAATGCAAACTTGTACAAAATCATCCTTTTTTCTTGTTTCGTGACGCTTCTAGGAAGCTCATGGGTTCGTTTACAATTTTAAATTGATATTTTTATGCAAGTAAAAATATTCAATACGCAATAAATTGTCCCCGTCAGTTTCGTTCTAAAAATCAAGTGTATAAACTGCATCTACAAAAATGTACCTGTAAGAAAGGAATGCAAGAAAAATGTTGTCTCAACAAATTCAACATTGTAGAAGGAATGGAATAACCAGGCTTTATTATCTGTTAACTATACATATATGTACAGAGCAGAAAAATGCAAAAATAGCCAACAAAAAGATGGCAAAAAATGCAAAACAAGCTCTTTTTATGGTTTTAATAAACTAGTATATAGTTTAATTGGTTCAATTAGTAATTTACCATAAAATAAGAAAACCCATTGAATATTGACGATCAGTTTTTAACTGCAGACAGACTAGAAATATATACATATAATGCTTACCTATGGATGAATTATAGGTGTCCAGATATTTTTTGCAGCAAGAATTCCATTAAATAAAACATTGGATTGTTCAGTTGATGTTCCAGTCTTTGCGCCAACTTTTGCGATCTCATAATCCACCCATATTGTCAATGACACTCTTTTTAAAAAAAAATCTGTGACTGGCTGATAAGGTAGTTGAATGATTTTTGCATAAAGCGGAATTAAATTGCTTATTTGCATCTGCCTACTCATTTGTAAAGTTTGTGGTATGGTGGCAAGATTTGCGGGTGACCTTGAAGAATTCCATTAAATAAAAACATTGGATCGTCCAGTTGATGTTCCAGTCTTTGCCAACTTTTGCGATCTCATAATCCACCCATATTGTCAATGACACTCTTTTAAAAAAAATTCTGTGACTGGCTGATAACAAGGTAGTTGAATGATTTTTGCATAAAGCGGAATTAAATTGCTTATTTGCATCTGCCTACTCATTTGTAAAGTTTGTGGTATGGTGGCAAGATTTGCGGGTGACCTTGAATTAATATCGCACAACAACTAACATGACCAAACATTGTCTTTTTCTTTCCAACTGATGCCTTTTTTATTGATAAATAGATAACTCTATATACATTTTAACGATGATGTGCTGATGTGCATATTCACCCACAAAAAAAGCCAAACAGGTATGCAAAGATCAAGATCAGGATGAGACAAACCTCCACCCTTTTTTGCTCGTTTACATGGTCATCTGCCTCATATCGGGATAATTCAATTCATATGAAAGACTACCTAGTTAAGAGCATCTCTGCGTCAATACACAATTGAATTTTATTTACTTACTGTTGATAGTCTCATCTCATCTTTATGCAGACCATGACTTGATCGCAAAAATCCAGTGTGCGGATATTAATCAAATAATAAAAGAATTCAATGATCTAGTTCCTGTTTGCCTTTTTGATAGGCATTGATTGTCTCTTCTGGAGTTTTCTGTAGCATGCCACATTAATATTTTGTGTATGATGCAGTGCAGGTAGGCAATTAATCTAGCTTTTTTTTTACCCAACCTGTTCTCTTTCTCTCGCCATAGTGGTTCCAGAAATGAGTCGTTTAATTACATGTATCACGTTTGCAATGGTTTTATTNTGAGTCGTTTAATTACATGCACCACGTTTGTAATGATTTTATTAATTTCGTCCAGATTTCAGGGTTATGGTTATTAATGCACACGCAATACGCATATTAATTGTTATTATCAGCCTAGGTACGTAGGTAGTTCTGTACATTTGCTTTTGTTTATCAAAAAGAACCAAGAAAATGCATGAAAATTAAAAATTAGAACGGGACTACTGCATAAACGTGTTGAGATGATGATAATTATAACAACGTGGACCAAAGAGTTGGGGGTATTTTTTATTATTCACAGAAAATGCCATTCTTGCTGATGCATCAACGAAGCAGACAGGTGAGCAAATTAGGTATACCTGTTGATTAAAATAGCTTCTATTAGCCTTCAAGCTACACTTATCGTTTATCCATCGCCATTTCATTTTTTTCTAAATTGATCTGATTGATTGATTGCAAATATCGCAATTGTATTCATGCACAACTATCACTGCATTGCATGGCATCTTATTACCAAGTTACAATTTCTTCTTGTAGGCAAGTAGGCACGCATTTAGCTTGTGTTGTAGTAGACAGTTACTGCAATGACCGACCACTGACCAAACCTCTGCCTTTGGTTATTACACATGCATAATTTTAACCAACTCACTTGCTCGGTATAGCGTGCTGAGCGTACCAATATAAACAGTGACAGCGACAATAATAACAGTCGAGGGATTGGTCATTTATACAGGTAGGTTGAAACGATTATGGGATTTTGGCAGACGCTTCCAGTAGTGGCAACAACGAGAGTATATGTATATTCTCTAAAATGGCACTTAAGTGCTTATATGTGAGATAAAATATAGGTAGACCACTGGTTTGCTGTGAGTTGGCTATACTGAACTATTTGTTGGCCCAATTGAGATTATATATGAATAAAACAAGTCGGCTACTTCCATAAAAACTCCCTTTCCCATTAAGAAAAAATGAACAACGAACTCGGCAACTTTAGCTAGAGCAACAACATCATTATGTTATGATGATTATTATGCACGGTTACAGTCCCATTATTACCCATTTTATATATAGAGTTGACACACAAATTTCTGTTTATTAAATGACTCCTGCTGTATTACTTTTTTGTAACTACTACTATTGTACTAATATTTAAACAAAAATGAAATGAATGGTTGGATGGATGGATGGACATGTAAGAACGCAACATGAGATGAGACGCGATATCTGTATTAGAGCAAAATGGAATGGCTCTTTTTTTCTTTTGAGTAATCAAGGCAATTCATTCATAGTGGATGATGGCACCCTTTTAACTTCTTCAACGTAAGCGACCACACTTTTGATTTGTATAGCTTATATAAAAGGGGTTTGAAGGTTAAAAAATAGAGTTTAGTTTTGGAATTGTAAGGGAAGGTGACAGATAAGTTGGGTGTGCCCAACAACGTGCAAACAAGCAATATATTTTTGTGTAATATTTTTGTGAACATAAAATATAATTTTATCAAAAATCAAAATGCTCAAGTTTACAGTGTTGATTCTTTGTGTTTTCGCTGCGGCTCAAGCCCAGCGTGGTGGTGCCCGGGTAAGACCTGTTGATGATGAATTCAGGACAACCACCACCCCAGTTCCAATTCTTCGTCAGATTAACAAGTAAGTTGGGATTTCTTGCGAGCAATAAAATGTGTTCAAGGTGTTTACAGGAGATTTGACCATCATTTGGTTCATTGATCTTTTTTAGGGTAGAGGAAGATGGATCATACACGTACGGTTACGAGTCTGCAGATGGTTCCTACAAAATTGAGACCAAGTCAAAGACCGGCGAAGTGCGTGGAAAGTACGGATATTATGATGACGCTGGAACTCTTCGTGAAATCGAGTATGGAGCAAGCCGCCAAGGATTCCATCCTCAAGGAACGGATATCAGAGCACCTGAAGCTGCTGTAGCAATGGCCCATGATCCCATTGATGACAGGTTGGGAATTTTTTTTAAATGAGAAGAAAATCTTCTTCGATTATTTTTTAGTAAGAACAAAAATTTATAAATTTACTTTTTGATTTTTTAGTGGATACTACGATCCAGAAAGATACGAAAGACCATTCGCCTACGATAGAAACTCATACCAAACCCAACAACAACAAGCCCCACAAAGGCGTCCAGGCGGAAGAAGGCCAGGAGGTCGTAGACAACAAAAGCAATTTACTCTTCCAGCACCACAACAGCCTTACGCACAGCCCCAACAGGAATACGCCCCACAACCTCAACAAAATTACGCCCCACAACCCCAACAGCAATATGCCCCACAACCTCAACAAAATTATGCCCCACAACCACAGCACCAACATGTTGTCAACTACCATCACACTCCAGCAGCCCCTACCCCACCACCAGCCGCTCCCCAACATCACAACTACTATCAACCACAAGCCCCACAACAGGCTCCATTTAACCCAGCTCAACTTTTCCATGGCCATCCAGCCAGAAACATTGACATCAACACTGGATCATACAGTGTGCAATATCACGGTTAAACGTTTTATTGTACCTGTAGAATCTAAGTAGCTTAATTATTATTTTTTATCATTTTGTTACTCCCAACTTTTACCTTCAACACACCTTTTACAACACCTTAGTGCAAAACCAATTTCCCTCAAAAGTTTTAAAAATATTGGATTGTGCTGACTACTGGCCATTAATCTACCTTCTTTGTTTTATATTATGTAACCCTTCCACACGTTTTTACTTACACACAAAATAACAAAAGTGTGTTTTTTCGCGACCCTTCCTCGTATCATCAAAGTCATTATTATGTATCTGTATTAGTGAAACTACTATTACATATTGTATTGAAAAGCTATTTTATTATTATTTTTTGTCTATGCAAACCAAAGTCTAAATTATATGAAAAGACTATGCTATTTGTTAATTACCTATATATACCCTTCCGCCTATTGTCTTGTTTCTTTGTGTGCTTGTTTCAATGATGGCCAGCTCCTTCTTAAAAGATGATGACTCAATTTGCTCAAATTACCTTAAAAGTAATCATTTGCAGTATCATCTCTAATCTAAAGCTTTTTTTGTGATTTTACATGAATGAACAAAGGGAAGATGTATGATGCGCTAACGGCATATTATGTAAATGCAGAAAAACATGAAATGCATCATCATCATTGCATTCATGCATGGATGGATCAATGAATCAATGTTAAGATCAACCTAAACATAAAATATGCGTTTTCAGGAATAATCTGTAGATTGTGCATACCTTCCTATAGTTATCTTCATTCATTCACTATCGTGAAAGGAATTGGAATGCAATAATATCTCAACTGTACAATTAGAAGCGCTAACAAGTACAAATCTTAATCTTGTGAACTTTTTGCATTATTAAAGGAGTAAATGTTTAAGAATTGATGCAGTCCAAGTTAGAGACAAGTTTGTAGATACAGGTAGGTATTCATGATCCATGCGCCGCCATCTGAGATGATAATGAATGATAACGCTTGCGATGCGATGATCAGAGGAGATCAGGATGATGACTCTTATTTTATGGGTCAAGTACACCATTGTTTACAATAATAACAGTGCAAGTAATTGAAATCATATTGCAACTTTCAACAAAGGTGGAAAGATGGCAGGGGCCTTTGCAGTCCTTTCCATCATTACTTTATTGTGGGTAAAATCCTCTCTGTAACAAGGTGTTGTCAGACATGACATCAGCGTTGCTAAACTCCACGCAATCAATACCGACTTTTTAATGGCCGGCAATTGCAGTCCTCTCCATCAGTACTTTATTGTGGGTAAAATCCTCTCTGTAACAAGGTGTTGTCAGACATGACATCAGCGTTGCTAAACTCCACGCAATCAATACCGACTTTTTAATGGCCGGCAGCTTAATATTTAGTCTGATCGTGTCAAGTAAAGGCACCGGCACCACGAATGCATGTAAGTCATTCCTTTGTAACATTTTTAACGTCCTGCAGTGTAGCTAAATTCGACCCCACAAGATGTATACCCTTTTGTTGGAAGCCAAATGATTTCTCAGCTTGATTTAGCTCTTGAGGTTAATACAGTTTTGTGCATCATTAGCAATAAACGGTGGATTAAATAGACAGTACAGCGCATTATAATTTAAGAAATGAGCCTTCTTTATCTGAAGTAGTCCATCTTACTGAAGCAAATTGCAACGTTTAAAACTTTGATTGCATGTGAAATAACAAAATGAAAAACTTTGATATTCTGCCTTTATTTTATCAGTTCGCATCCATGTCTCCTCCATGCTTTTATCATCCTGTACACGTGATCTTGGACAGAAGAAATTTTTTACCATTCTCTATCTAAATTATGAACCGTTGTTGCGGTTGTTGTAAGTGCAACGGCAAACAACAAATTTATATATTTTATAGACAGGAAGGTTACAAACATCATCGATTTATAGTCAAGCAAATGCATATAAGTAAACTTGATAAGTTGATACTATGCGGAAGGTCATTCTTTACTTGCTTCACGCTTCAAGCTGACATTGAAACCAGAGAGGAGTAGGCCTTGAGAAATGCAATATTTGATGCTCTTCTTTGTTGACTACATATACATGTATACATATTATTTGTATGCATGACTGACTGAGGAGATGTGGTGATTATTCCTCGAGCTTCCACTTCCTTCCTTCCGCCTAAAGTTTCCACTTCATTTCAGCAAAGCGTGTGTTGTACAAAACGTCTTTGGATTTCAGCACAAAGGACCTCATCCAAGGTACTGCATCACCATATATTACAATTATAATGTTATGCCATAATAATCAGCGCTATATTATAGTTTCACGATGATGTTATTAGGTATGCTAGCAGAGCTTATTGTTAGTTATGTACTTCCTTCCTTGTACAAGCACATGCAAAACATGACATTATACCGTTAGCTTATAACTGTAATAGATTTGGCTGAAAATAAATCTTCTCACGGGGAATATTATTTTCATTTCCGACATTCTCGTGAGAAGGTGGTGTCTCTTTGCGTGCCTCAGTGTATCTGACCAGGAATAAAATAATATCACCGTAAGTTATCATTCCAGTGACCTTACCTATCTTCCACATGTAAAATTACGACACAGTTCAGTTCCAGTGAAAATATCAATTTTCTTGTGTAATAAAGTATATCGCAAATTACGTACATTGAGTAACATTTTGCTGTTTTTTGTTTGTTTTTTGTAACGAAACATTATCATATCGGAATATCATCCAGGATTATGGATATGGACTCGGCTGAAGAGCAGGAAAANTTTTGTTGTTTTTTGTAACGAAACATTATCATATTGGAATATCATCCAGGATTATGGATATGGACTCGGCTGAAGAGCAGGAAAATTTTCTGCTTAGATTGGTAAGCGATGAACAGAATTTACAAAAATGATTAGTTTGATAAATGCTGAACGTTTCTACTGCTAAATTTGCTCATGTTTTATTATACTTTCCTCAGATTGTTCTGCTACTGATTATTGGAAGCAGGGCTCCACCGTCTTGATTCTTTCAGATTTTTTTGAAAAAAGTGCAGAAATATTTCTAGTCAAATGTGGACCACTTGGACTGCAGAAAACGAATATTCCAGATATAAATATGTTAACTATACATACTATGTATAGACACCTGTACAGAAATAATAGCGCCGGCAATCACTGGTTTCAGTAAATTTGTGTTTTACTCAAAAAACCTCTACGGAATTTTAAGAATATTAGGATGAAAGTTTTGATTTTCTGGTGATACATGTGAAAATAAATAATTTAAATTTAAATTTACTGCTGCTGAAAACATTTTCAATTCAAAGTTGCTTTCTAAGGGTACTAGATTTTGTATACATTTTCTTAACAAGATGGATAATCTAACTAAAGAAGTAAACATCCAGTCAAATAAAACATGGGTAAAGCATTGAAAGATTAACATATTTTTACAGAGTGCATTTATTTTTCATCTTTGGAAACTTTAATAATTTAGGGGAAAAGTAATTTCTCAACAAATGTATCAATTTAGATTCAGTGAAAATTAACTCATACTTTGTGGAGTGTACAAGAGTCTGTAGGTATAAACGCGATAGCGATGTAAGTGCATAATATGAATTTTTGTACACAAAGAGAAACAAAAAGGACGAACTTTGTGAGTACATTTTCCTTTCACAGAGTGGAGTCAGTTTTGTGGTAAGGTGAACGCTGGAGTCCTCCTCCTCATGTACGCCAAACCAGAGAACATGTGCACCCATTCACATTACACGATAGATAGGTTTAGCCTTAGAATCCTGCCTGGTTTGGTGTTTTCTATGTACTTGGCAGCATACGAAAAGCAGAGCTAGAGAGAATGTCTGTAGAGCAGGCTCCAATACAGGGTGAAGGTGAAGCCCATCTGGAGTATCCCATGTTTGATACCACACCCACCACCCGCATCTCCATCGTCATCATCGTAAAATGTGATGAAAGAAGCGACGCGAGCAAGCTCATACTTTCTTCTTGTAAGAGGATTACCCAGATTATTATTAGGGATTATGATGAAAGCAAAATCTCTCTTTTGTTTACTTCCTTGAAAAAAAGACATCTTCTTGGTAAACTAGTAGCTGGCCCGAACAACGGGGATTAAAAAGGGATAATCGTAATGATCATAGATTCAGAGGAACGTCACATCACCAACACACCAAATCCACTTGGTGCCTGGATATTGTGCTTTGCATTGTTCTTCTCTTGTCGTTCCCTAACCATTTTTGTATAGAAAGGCAAATAGAATTCAACTAGAATACAGTATTCTCCTGGCAAGAGAAGCTTTCAAAGTTGTGGCAAGTCAGTCGCGTTCGTAGTAGTACGTTGAAAAGACTGTCGATTGTATGTTGAGCTGTTGTGAGTGCTGAGTAACTCAGCCTGAGTTCGTTCTGAATGCAAGCATAAATGTTGCAGTAAGAAGGAAGCAGTTACATATTGTTGTAAAGTAAATATGGAATAAACTTTCCTGCCTTGCTTGGTCTTTATAATATTTTTTCACAATGAAATCCAACATCATGCTTTATATACTCTACGATGCACTTATCAATCTAACATTCTATATTCCAAAATAATACATTTTTCAAAATATGAACGAAATTCGCCATTATTTTCCATTGTGTGGAGAGTTTGCTGCATTGTTTACCTGGTTTTTAAAATAATGATGATGATAATGCTCATCACTAGTCAACATTGTGCACTATCGTCACCACTTGTAAAGCTAACGTACTGAAAATAAATCTTCCATTTTTAACTCCACTTTGTTATTGCTTTGCCAAATATCAATGATATCATTAACATTAGTAACTTAGTTAGTAGTAGTGCTAGTAGTGTTTAGAGAACATAAAATCACATTGGATAACTTAAAAAAGTAACTTATGTATGCTATATGAAAAAACAACGCGGGAGCAGGCTACATTGCTTTGCTGTACTTGTACTACTGATCTCTCCATTTTCATAGTCATTGTCAAAAAAAAAAGAAATGAATAGAGGCAGATTTTTCCTTAGCACCACATCCTATCAGTGGCTAACGTTAGTTTCGTGGCAGGTTGAATGCGAAACTCAATGCAGCTCCTCTTTTCCTTTAATATATTACACGCACACGACAACAACGTACAAGCCATAAAAACCATCGCAAGAGTTTGATGGTGCTGATGGTGAGTATTCCTACTTGCCGAGAGAGAGAGCGGCTTTATACTCAGGAAGATGAAAAGATGATGAAAGGATTCCATAAACAATGGTGATTAAAATATACCATTCGATTTTGCTTTCATTATATGAGAAATCAATGTCTAAATAACTGAAATTTAAATAAATACCTTTGCTAAAAATATCATTTTCAGCGTAATCCTCCTCAACCAAAGCATGTCAAATTTCCGTTTACAATACAGACAAAATAATGCCGGGGGTTTTACTTCCAACATTGACATCGGACTCTTTGATCTATCTCACTCAAAGCTAAGGACTCAAGCAAATCTTGTTCCGAAACCGTGCGCTGTACCTTGTTCTATTGCCCAAACCTGAACATGAAAGGACGAATGAGTCATCTCCACCTAATCACAATCCATGTCAAAAATATTTCGCTCCAAGCTAACTGATACATGAAGATGATTACTTTTGCGTTCTTTAATTCACTCCCGAAAATTTCCGGTATATTAAATTTGAATCGATCGTAATTCAATCAATTAATTAAACTAAATTATTTTTAAATTATTGTTACAAGTTCTCAATACAGAAATGTAACTAACCCAATTACTAGGCATTGGCTAAATATTTAATTCGTAATCTAATGCATTCAGAGTTGTTTTAATTGTTTTTGAAAAATTTACTAAATAACAGTTCTGGTATTATTTTTCCCCTTTCCAGGTACTCATTTTAGTTATCAGCACACATTTTTTGCCTAATCTTACTCAGAGTTCATCTTCATCATGGACCGTTTTTGTCACAGTTGCAACTTCAGCGGTAAAAATGTCAACATGTCAGGGGAACTTTTTGTATAGCAATATATCTGGAATTTCTGTTTTGTTATGTATTAGTACTGAATTTCCAATAGTAGTATTTTTAAATGGTACAAAGAATAATAATAAATATTTTAAATAATTGCTGTGCAATAAAACTGCCATTTTTCAGCGTTCGAGATGACGCTGTTACATGCATGCCACTCCGTACAAATCAGTTTTTCTCAAGCAGAATCGTTTAAATTTTAATACACTTGAATTTCCCAAAAGTGATATTTGTGTAATGTCTTTTATTAATTATTAGTTTATTTGAAAGCCGTGTACTCCAAACAGTATATGTAATATGTGTTGTTGTTGGCCCCATAATCAGTAATCACTGACATTCTAGAGCAAATATTACAATAGAAACTCTTATCCTCATGCATAGCTAACGTTTAAAATTAGTAAATGTTTAACTAAATAGTTCCTTCTGAAAATGAATTCTTGTTTGATTAGTATGCTTGTTTTATATAGAAAAACCTTCACCAAATTGTTTTTAAATAAATTTTTAGAAACGGTAAAAGCATGATGGACTTTTGCAATGTCAAATATTTCTCTTTCCCCCGTTTATGAATTAATTTCCTTATGGATGTAACGAATTATAATGGATGGATGGCATGATGGATGGAGGGGCTTTCTGGTTTTGTTTAAGTTCTTTATCAAATCCAAGACAACTGTTCTAAGGCTCCAAGTGTCATTTATTCAACAAAATAATTATGATGATGTGGCATTATTTGTAATAAAAACGAATGGAAAGAGTCAAAAGTTAAATTATAGACAAACCCCCACAGTTCACAAAACATTTACTTTTCGGCTTAAAACAATTTGACAAATACATAACACATTTATTGTAAATTCTTCTTCCATAAATTGCAGTGTAACTCAGACTCAACTCTCAAAATTCTTTGCAGCTTTTTAATGTTCAAGATGCCAAAATCTCGGTCTAGAAAAGGCAAATTGGAACGAAAAATTAAAATACCTGTAGACTTGGCTGAAAATAAAGTTAAGACCAATGACAATTTTGAAACTAGCCTTTTCCAAATCAAGGAAGATGAAATGTATACATTGAGCACAATTGCATCATTCTTTCCAAAGGTTATATCCATTTTTTGCAAAGAAGTATTTAACTGAGAATTTTTGCCCATGTTCTTTTCTAATATAATAATGTACATTCTTTCAAACTGTACTTATATAGGTAATACAAAAGATCCTTGTCCATCTGCCCCATACTACTCACAAGGTACTTCGAATGGTCAACAAATCTCTTAAACAAGCGGTGGAACAATACATTGGACTGAATGTTATAATTTCGGAAAACTACATAGACTGTGACCTCTCCAGCAAAATTAAAATACTTAACAAAGAGCTTCAAAATTTCCTGAAGCAGGTTGGAATTCGAAGCTTTAAAGGAGTTCAACTAACAAAAACAAAGTTTTTTGACATTGTCACATTCCCATATCTCCTCCAATCCGTCCATTTGTTTGGACAAATTGACCAACAACTACTATTCGGACTTTTAAAGGAATGCTGGAA
>JAANSP010003161.1:0-11699 GCA_036850745.1 Homidia socia
AATTTATGGCATTTTCAGTAGGAACGTTTGCGCTAATTGTCGGTATTTCACTCTAGTGGTACAGGAAGCGTCCTATGTATGAAGTATTATATGCAAACTGGAAAATCCAAGAGCAAATTTTTAGAAAACTGGGCAGCCCACAACATGTCCAAGAGAGAATTTTACGGAACGATAAGGGACTCGTTGTATTACATTTGTAAATCCGCTCAGTAATTAATTTTCATTTTTGAAAGAAGAATATGTGTATTTATAAAACAAATTATGTACATGACGAATGCTTTGTGTACAGGATAATCGTCACTGTAGGATGCTCAGCTCTCGCTTTTCAACTACATTCAACACCGAAAAATAGTCTAAATACTTATGCAATTGTTCCAATGGAACATTGGATCTTAGAGGTAGCATTTGCAGTACATGAAGTGAGCTTCATCTTTCACATTTGGGCTCACCAGGCAAGATTTTGTTTCAATTTTTCAATAAAATAAATAATTGCTAGTTTTAAATTGTTATTTTTTCCTATCTTGCCATAATGTATCGTATGTTTTTTTCACAAGGCAAGTTCAATTGTGTTGTGCGAAGTATTTGCTTCCACGAATACTCACATTATTCGAGGTATGCTTTTATTTATATTTAACCCAATATTCTTTTTCAATTATATCTATTTCTAACATTCTGTTATCAATATTTATTCCCACCCAACAATATTGTCAGAAATGACCATTGTGCTGCAACGGCTAATTGAAATGGGTAAAGCATCCCAACCAGTGAAACCCTTATCCAGGCGATCTTCACCATTGGATGGACATGGAACAGGGAGTGGTAGCAGAACATCAGATGAAAGGCAACGACAAAGGCACATCCAGATTTCTGACCTCATCCAGTCTAAAGTCATGCAACGAAATATGGACCTTGCAGCAAAGGTACCAGGAACTGAGTACAATATTATGGATTTATTGGCTGACTACAAGTGCCTGATGCTGAGCACCACGGCGTTTAATAGCTGGGCTGGATTTTTACAAGGGGGGACCACTGGTTCTAATTATGGGCAATTCGTTTCAGGTAAGGATTCGTTGATACACTCTCAGAAAATTCATTAACCTTCCTTGACTTAATTTTTCTCTAAAAAATCGTTTTAGATGTATTTATGGCGTTACAACTTTTAAAAGGCAAGTTGTTGATTACTTTATAAAAAATGAATTTATCATGCAATCTTAATGTTTTTAAAAGTTTTTTTCTGTGTAGAACCAAACGTGGCAATTCTCGATGTACTCTTTTTTATGGAAGACGCTACTGTAAATGCCATTAAAATTTTAACAAATTATTTTAAAGTTAATTAGAAATGTTCGGCTTTAGCTTTTTTGAATTACTGTTACTTTTACTTTTAAATTTTAGGCAGGAATGATAATGCTTTTTCGAATGCTTATCATCATTTCAAGGTGATTTGAAACTTTTATTTCATCACATTCAACAACAACCTATACATAGGAAACAAAAGATTTAAGGTAAATATTTTTTATTATTAATAGGCTTTATCCAACATCTGAAGAGTTCTTGCAACAATTAAAAAAGTACGTGTCGCATGACGTGCCGCAGAAAAAGTACTTGCTAAAATATCAGAGAACGCTGAAAATTATCGCATGCAAACTTGGAGGTTACAGGTAATTGACAAAATGTTTTTTCATGCTGCCTCCATTGAAGCTGAATATAAACTCATTGGGTTCGGATGGTAAAAGCTGCCTTTATCCATGTTCACCCTAAATACACCAACCGAGCCTGATGAGCTTCAATTCAGGCAGCATTACGATAATGAGTGGTGTGATGAGGCAGTAGTTTGAATTAAATACAAATCTATAACAAATATTACAGCACCAAAAATATCACCGTACCAAAAGGAATCAACGTGTTAATGAATTGGTATATAGCAGCAGCAATGTGGAAGCGGCCAGAGGACCGTAGAACATAAAAGCGCGCAAAATACAGAATCGACCATTTAAAATCTTTTAATGCACCTTAAAATTATGAATGACACATTTGATTGCTTTATTATTTTTTATTCGCTTGATAATAGTATCCAGCCAGACTTGTGTCTAAAGCAAAAGAGATTCGCAAACATAAGCCTACACCAAATTGTGCTTTCTCCACGTGTATAGAGGATATAGCTTTGTGAAAACTTAATCATAAGTTTATATATTAAGGCTAATATATACTAGCAGTTTTGGCTTGAAGTAACAGTTAACGTCAATTTAATGGACTCATTTTAATGATCTGATAGACATAAATTGACTTTTAACTGTAAATACCTGACAGGAATTTATTGCTGCCATTCTGTATAAGAGGAAAATGTATATAATTGTATCACAATACATGGCATGTGGTATTGCTTCACTCAATCAATATTTCGTAAAAATAAGTCATCGTTTTACCATAAACGTGTAAAAACTATAAATATATCATGATGAAAGAATTGTGAACATGAAACGGTTTTTGAAACGTAAACTGGATTTATGTGGTCATTTAAACACCAAAATTGTACCTATAATGAAGGATCTAAAGTAATCTAAACAGTTTGGGATAAACACAATCGTTAGCATAATTTACAAACATTACAGAGGGAAATTATAATCAAAATATTGGTAAAGTGTTATGAAGGACTTTCCTGGGTACACCTTAGTAAAATTTGCTTGGACCCATTATTTCTTGTGTAACAGGGATTGCATGTAGGTAGCTCGGATGGAGCTAAATCTACACTGCAATCAGGTGAAAAATTTAGTGACATTTTTTTTGACCCACACAAATCAAGTTGTTTCCACTGTAGCAGCTCATGAGGCACGCAGGCACGTGCCTCATAAAAACTGAATTAGCCACCCTGACTTTGCAAAACTTTTTGAAAGAAAAAACAACATCTAGAAATTGATGATTTGCTGACTGATTGACAATTTACATTCTGAAAACAAGTATAAGCTTTTTTCATTAGCAATTACATTTATCAAAATGCTAAATTATTTGGACGAAATTAGGAAAGTTGTCGCGACACCATTACTGCTCCCCGTTTATTGGTTAGTTGTTTTTAAATTTCAATCCTGCCATATATCGTATGAACTCTAAATCAAATTAGGTATTAAGGCAATGAGTATCTAAGCTCAAAATAGCACTAAATTTTTGAAAAGAGCATAGACAAATTTATATGGTTAGGCTCCATAATACTGTGTCGAAATGATTACATCTCATTAAATCAAATTAAAATGTCAATAACAGGAAGAAACAAGAAAATACTTTTATTAGAAAGCCCAACGTTTTGTAATGCATATTCCATCAAGTGAAATGTTTGACATTTTTCTCCGCTTGGGTGATGATGAATAAACTGGAAGGGGAAATACATAAATGGAGTAATAAATCCAGCTTGTAGGGACATTCAACACTGCACTCTTTTCTTCATTTTATCTACACCAACAACTGCTGGGTACTAGGTACACAAAGAAGATCATCAGCAGCAACAACAAGAAAAACGAAAAGATTCCAAGAAAATAAAACTTTTCCTTGTACAACCCACTCAACTCCTCTCTACTGTTGTTGGAGAAAGTGGAAAAGTTTGCTTGTAAAAAAATAAACAACATCAACATCATGACAAAGTTTACAAATTTCCAGAGGAAAATGTGGTTTGTACTTACATTCTTTAGCGTGTGTCGCTACTACGTAGACAAAGATCAACACGGAAACTACATGATTAAAAAAGTTGGTGGATTCCGCCTTTTCATTTACTATGCCATGTGGGTCAACACCATCATCAAAATTACGTATTTGATCTTGACGTACAGAGGCTACCTCTTGGAAATCCATTTTTTGGATCAAATGTCAATTGTGGATTGGTTATTGTGCTTTAGCCAACTTATACAAGAGGTTATTGATCAATTGTACAGTAAAAGCATACATGTCATACTTCATCATTGATACAATATGTGCAATGATAAGTCTGCATAAATAATTACGAGTATTAAAATGGTAGTTTAAAGGTATTTGAGTAAAAAAGCCTACTTTAACGAAATATATTCATTCAAAGGTGAACATGTGGTATAGAAAGTATCCATTGTATGAGGTTATCCATGCAAATTGGAAAATTCAAGAGGAAGTATTCCGGAAATTGGGATCGCCAAATCATGTGCAAAAAAGGATTTTAAAAAATGACAAAACTCTTTGTATAATGCACATGTAAGAAAACACATCAGAGTAGAAATGGCATAATGGACAGGACAAATCTGAGCCTAACAACGTTTTGTTATTTTGTCAATTAGGATAATTGTTTTTGGGGGTTGCGGGGCGTTGATGGTGCAATTTTTCTCAGATCCGAACTATGCGTTAAACACATTTGCAATCATTCCCACCAACAATTCAGTTGTGACTGTCATTTTTGCTGCACACGAGTACCTCTACATGTTCCACATTTGGAGCCACCAAGCTAGTTCTATCGTATTGTGTGAAGTGTTTGCTTGTAGCTACACGCACATCATCAGGTAAGTGCTTGTTGTAAAAGTACCCGTCACACGTCTTTGGCATTGACAAACAAGCAAAGTTTTTCCAACAGGGAAATGACCACCGTATTGGAAAGCTTGATACATCAAGGAAGACTTGTGGAGCAAATTAAGGACCCAAGTGGTTCCAACGCTGCACAGACTAGACAGTACACAGCAAGGGCTAGAGACAATGCAAAATTTTCCGCCTCTCTAATAAATACTCCACGTCATCGTCGCATGTCTGATGAAGAGCATCGAGAGAGACATGGCGAGCTTTCGGCCAAAGTAAAGTCCAAAATTGCGAAAAGATATTTAGATCCGAACACAAAAGTACCAGGAACACATTATGATATAATGACATTACTGGCTGACTACAAGAAGATGATGTTGAGCACAACAGCATTCAATAGCTGGGTTGGACTTTTACAAGGGGGAACGACAAATGAGGTAGTTTTTAAATTTTTTTAATTGCTGTAAGAATTAGTATTTTAGTAATTTAATAATTTGCGTTTGTTGTTTGATTAACTCATATTTCTCTGAAACATTTTGGGTCAAAGTAATTATGGACAGTTCATTTCAGGTAAGTATTTCGCTCAGAAATTTAATTGGCCCAATTCCTGATTTAAAAATTCATCATACACGACAAAATGTTTTTTTGGATTTAGTTACATTTTTTTTAAATTCTGAATGTTTCAGATGTTTTTAACATGATACAACTCTTAAAAGGTAAATTAATGATATTATATTGAAAATGAATTTTCATTTTTTAACTACATATAAAAATGGTTTTTACATGTAAATTCAAGAACCTAACACGGATATGCTTGCCGTCTTCTTCTTCTTCGAGGACGCATGTGCCGGAATGGTAACATTTATTAACGTCATAAATTAATTAATGTTTGAGATCTTTGGAATTTAAGTAATTTCTTTACCAAAGTTGTAATAAATTTTTGTCTCAGATAATGCTTTTTCGCATGTTGATCATCATTTCCAGGTAAAAAAGAAAAGTTATTAGATCATATCAAAATTAAAAAAAAAACTAGCAGCTAATCAAAGTGGTAAGAAAATATTCATCATTGTATAAAAATTCATCTGAATTTTAAAGGCTATATCCTGCATCACAAGAATTTTTAGAATTGTTCAGAGTGTACGTGTCACATGATGTGCCACATAAAAAGTATTTGTTAAAGTATCAGAGAACGTTTCGAACCATAGCAAGTAAACTTGGAGGCTACAGCTGCAAATCAATAACGGTAATTTTGTTTTTTTACAAAATAGTTTAAAATAATTTTTCGTTAAAATGAATGCATGACAATTTTAAAATAAGGTTCCAAAAGGAATCAACGCTTTAATGGGTTGGTACATAAATGCTGCAATGTGGAAGCGACCAGAGGATCGCAGAACTTAAGGACAAACTGATTGGAAGACTTGCATTTTTAGTCAGAGGAACACCATTAACTTTAAAATGCTTCATTGGTTTTTTGTCGGCTCTATTGCTGAAATATTACTACAGCTATTATTCCGCTTCATAAAACATCCACGATGCTCTCTCGGGTGCATCATATAATCTTTTCAATGCTATTCATTTACGATCGGCAAGCTCCTCATTTTCATGTTCACTCTGCTGCTGCTGTTTAGAAGTGAGAGGTGGAGAATAAAATAAAGAAAAGGAATTCTCTCTTGTTTCAGTTGTTATAAAACATGCTTACTGCAATATAGAAATTCTATGCACATGCATCTCAAAATCTCAACCCAATATCAATAGCCTTGTTTGTTCATCACCTCAAATTTTTACCCGACGATTTTATTTTCAGGAACGCATGCATGGGAATCGGACGGAATGCATGCATAATAATATGTTATGTGCAATACTAGAAACTTGAACATTACAGTGTTCATAAACTAAAAAGCCAACCCAACTGGTAACTGTATGCAGACTATTGCAGACCTTTAAATGTGTGTTGAAAATAAACCTAAATGTACGGGCACCGTACGAGACAAGCTAAGGCTTTGCTTGGAAATATGAAATATTATGTTATAATCATACTTGTGTATATGCAGTAGCTACACTTTGTTTTGTTTCATTTTTATCTGGAACGAACAAGACATTGATTAACTGGCTAATTTGATAATTTCTAAAACATAATCTTCCGTAACCTACAATCATTAGTATACCATGGTATGGTTGTATTTCATGTTATCATGTAAGAAAACTGTGAGGAAGAATATGAAATATATTTTATAAACGTTTTCTATCGGAATTAATAAACATCCTGTATCCTGCTCATGAAGCTCATGTAAACAGAAATAAATATAATATCTTTGAATTAAAAAGTGACGCTGTGGCTAATAAAGCAAGTGGGTATTTATTGAGTTCTTGGAATATATATAAAAAGAAGGAAAAAAATGTCGGATTAGTTTAGCGTAGATTTTTACGTCATTCATCTCTTCCTAATTATTGTATCCGTTCCGAACAATAATGCAAATGAATGGTATTTTGGAAATATTTTTCTTGTGAAACTGTTGAAAATCGATAAAGGAAAGTTTTCTATTCTTACAAGAAGCATGGAGTTTGGCAATCACCGTCAGTACAATAACCCGAATTACTCCTACGATCAATCCAGCATTGTTGCAATTGCAATGGATCCGCTACCTCCACCGGATAAAGAAGAACAGGAAATTGTGAATATAATGGTGAAAGAAAAACACGGAAGCTTCCATGGTGGTGTGGTATATTTCTTCCGGAAGGGGATAGAGCCGAATTCGGTCACAGGTCAAGAGAATGTTACTGCCACTGCTGAACTTTCCCATTCATCTGTTCCTATAAATCCGGGTCCTAACCGATTGGTTGAATCTTGGAAACGTTGGGCTGTTTCTACGTGCCAAGCCTTTAAGCGCAGAAACCGTGCTGCTCCTGGTGCTCCTTCTCGTAAGAATTTTTTACAAGAAATGCTGTTTGGAATATAAATATGCAGGTGAAAGTTGAAAAAAAATAATAAGTTGTTTTCATTTTATTCTGTAGAATCATGGTTGCAGTCTATTCACACCAAGCTGAAAGACACTTTTTGGATTCTACGGCCATTAACTGGTCAACGATGGGTAGTCGAAGTTTCTACTCAGTATGTGAACCGGAAAGGTGAAAAGGTGACAGATACAACTGAATCTGAGTTTCTCTCGAAGGAAATGGCAGAGGACTATGCCAGTCAGTGGGACAACATCAACGAACAAGTGCGGCTGGGAGGCGACAGAGCTCCATACAGTATCAAAATATTCACCAAGACTTATGGACAACCCACACCAGCAGAAGCTGCAATGCAGGATCAGGAGAATTCGGCTACAGAGGAGACCACCAGTATTCAAGTGCTGAGTCTATAAAGCTATTAGGTATATAAATTGAAATTAGAGTATTTTTAAATTTCTACTTAGACCAGTTTACCTTATAATTATTGTTCTATTATTTGTCTTTGTATCAATTTTTCTCAGTGTTTCATGCATGCCTTAATTTTACTGACTTTTTTATACTGTGTGTATTGACCTGACTTGCTGTTTCTTAAGTTAAACTTTATATAATGTTGTTGATATACATTACTTCATACTACATGCTTGGTATACAAGAAATAAATCAGAAACTGCTTAAAAAAGAATGCCAAAAATACTTTTCTCCAGAAAACTACAAATGAATTTTGTTACGATTCTTTTGCTTTTACTCATTTTGGGGCATTATAATACAAATGGTGAAGAGTTTATAAATGAAAGGATTGGTGGTTTTCATGACTAGTTAAGTTTAACCCTCGCAAAATAGATTTGGAGAGCAAGCAAAATGTGTCGAGCGTTGCAATGCTTGCAATTAGTTGGTGCGTTTAGACTAATGATACCATAAATTAAAAGTTTGATTTTCCAGAAGGCAAAAGTGATGGAAAAATCTGTACTGCTGAATTTTAAGAGGGTCGACAAATGCTGTGATTATCATGAAAACAAACTGGGATATCATTTATATAAGGGAAGGCAACCCAATTCTGGTGCATTTTTATTCCAGTAAATGCGTCGTTAGTATTTCATGCTTTCATTTCTGAACATGTTCACATCAAAGACAAGTTTTAAAACCATTCAACGCACTTTAATGCGGCAGAAACGACAAGAAATACAAAGTGTACAAAATGCGATCATGAATTCACCATCTTATGCTGAAAGAGTATAGCATCTACAAACAGCAACTTTCATTTTCCATACGCATTCTTCAGATTCAAACCAAATTATGGTGACTGACTACGTGACATACAAATCGTTTTCCGCTGACTATAACTGCGAATATTCTGTCCGAAGGTTTTGTTTGGTCTGTGGTTACTAGAATAATAATAAGTTGGTTGGTAAATCCCTACAAATTATTCTGTGTCAGTGGCGCCATTTCTCATTAAAATAATCTCAACTTCATTTTTATTACATTTGTAAGCTTTGTAATGAACATTTCGCAGAATTCGTATTTTAAAATAGAGGGAAATAAAAATGAATACGTAAATACGTTGGAGCATTGATGCTACTGTAATCGTCATTTTCAAAATAGGCACACATTAACAGGTCAGATCCCTAAAATATTCTTTTAGACAGACCGTTGAACATGGTACCATAGAACGATACCGAACCAAATACAGTCATGTGCACAAAATATATTACCTTCCCTTTTTTCTCTCGAGACGCAGTGTACCAAGTACAGTTTTATTTTACGATCATGTGCTTTTTGCAAATTTTAGGCAGCTCTGAAAAATGTGGACAAGATAATTTTGAATATAAAATATTCTCATTTTTTATAGAAAATCAAAGCATATATAGCATATATCAACTTTTTAAACATTCACTAGAATAAAGCTCTGGCTAAACGTGCATTTTTGGAATTAAACATAAACATACTTTGATACAAGTGGGCATGTGAAATTTATGTGCATACTTGCAATAATAAAAACTATTCTTGTGAATTTTATGGCTTTAAAATTATCATTGTAGTGCATGGTAAACTTGGAGTTCTCCAGAGACACCAGCGCAATGACATCATTATGCTCCCTCTGCAGTAAAAGTAGATCATGTTTCTTCACTAGGAAAGCATTAATTTCATTTCTTATCACCATTCCTAAAAATCATAATTTGATACGACTTTTTTCTGCGCAACACGATTATGATGAGGTAAACTGTTTCTGTAGTCTACTTACTACTTTGTTTTAGTTGCATTGAAATGCATACTATCTGATGACAAGTATTGTTTCAAACAAATAATAAGTGCACCGGTCAGTGTAAATATTAATGCCAAGCGTATACTTTGGTAATAAATGATTATATAAGCTTCCATAAATACTTGTAGTGTGAAAGTCGCAACGCTCGCAAAAAAGCCATGCCCATCCTTGATATTTCAACTTTTCATGATTTGTTGGGCACATAAAGATGATCAAAACAAAAAAAGTATTTTCAACAACAGTTTCAATTTTGCTGAAAATTTACTTTCCTATTTTCGAGAAAATGATCTGTTTTTATATACAATATCTACAAAAGAAAAAAGACTATGATACTTCTAGGAGAGCAACATGATACCGAATCGCTTGAACATAAATGAATACAAAATCTTGCTTTGCAAAATCTTTTTTCCCAGGAAGCAGAATGGATGGTGATAAACGTAAATAAAATGATATCACTACTTGTTACTTTTAATAACGTGTGGACTAACATAATGTACTTTGTATGTTAACAAATAGCATTACATGATCACCATCAGTCACTAGTTCAAAGCTTGCAGAAAAATATTTTTCGAGATATGGACTAGGGAGTACATTCATAAGTTTTGCACTCATACATGATAACTTATACCTTATACGATCTTGACAATGGCAAGTTTTTAGTGTATTTGGATTAAAATGTAGCTTAATTCTGTTCTTGTATCTACAATACAAGGCTGGAAGGCAAATTAACACAGTGCAACGTGCATTTTGATTGCATTCATTATTCATCTATATTAAACTGACAGTAATCATGTGATTTACAAACATAGACATAAGTTGAGTTACACTCAGTTACTAAAAAAGCTAATTTACGTTCAACATACGTATGAACAAACTATACCTAGTGTAGAGCACAAATGCCCGTGTAGACGGCACATGTGCAAAGGCAAAAAGAATATTCATTCATTCATTCAACCGCTTTATTTGCAGATCATTGAAAATTATATTAAGACAATACAATTTAAGATCCATTGTAGTTACAAGGCCAAATTATTAAAAAGAGCTTGAATTTTTAAAATTATTAGAAGGTAACACTATAAAAGTGAAAGCTACTTCATTAATTTAATATTCACTTCACACGCAATTATCATATACCCGAGAGGCAAAAGTGACAGGAGGAAAAAACTATAATACATAGACAGCAAGGATAACTAAAAATATTCACAAATTGCTTATCCATCCAAACACAATCTGAATAAATGTCACTTTACTACTGGAAACAATGCCCATCAAATCCAATTTGCGATTCAACACTTCTCGACAACAACGAGGTGACAAATATGCCATTATCAGCCCTGCTGATGATGAATTTGGAAGTAGCTTCTCACTCCAGAGTTCTGCTGGGAAGGGTCTAGCTGCTGCCTCCGTAATGGATACATCGAAACGTCATACTGATGCTTCAGCTACGGTTACAACATCGCCATCAGCAGGACGGCAATGGGGTTTATATCAGGCATTTCCTGATGCTGTCACCAGCATTGTACATAGCATAAGTGACTTGTGGACGAGTGCACGTAAGTCAAAAGCTATAATAATCTTAATATTTCAACTTTCACCTTTATTGCTCGTGTAGCAAAAATCCCGTCATAAAAGTGTAATCTGTTTAAAATAACGTGTTGATAGGATCCAACATTGGATCAGCCTTGAATAAAATGAGGCGAAGGAAGCAAAAATGTGGGGAAATATGGACAGTACGGATTTCCACCGAGTATACAGATGCATCATCATCACCCAACGGCGAAAGAAAGGATAGAAAAAGCTTCAGTGAAATGGACTTTGAGTCAAAGGAGGACGCAGAACTACGAGTGTATCAGTGGAATAACCAAACCGTTCATACAAAGGATGGAAACACCATTACCTACAAGGCAGTTCTATACTTGAAAGGCAGTGGTGGAAATGACGGCACTTTTCTGCCGTTAGCAGCACCAAC
>JAANSP010003162.1:0-10455 GCA_036850745.1 Homidia socia
GGTTGTACACACGGTGCATTTATGATCTTCTCATTTCAGTTGTCAAAGCTGTCGAAGCCAATTTTATCCATAGTGGCATAGGCATATATTCCACGTATATAACATCATATCATCATCATCATCAATTTTTGTGGGTAAGTGGTAGGTGTTTGTATTAACGTAAGAGTGGAAGCTGTTTATTGATTGAACTATCTCAAGAATGAGATTAAATTACAAGTGGACAATATAAAATATGCCGTAAACATTCAATATAGGAATGGGGGTGTCATTTCTAATAGTGTACTACAAAATGACATCCATTAACATTTTGCATAATAATGAATGATACAAACACTTGCTTTTACTTTTGTGTTTAGTAAACTGGTTACTGTGCTGTGATTTTTAGTAGTTGGTTGGTCAACAAGAGGCATATAATGCATTTATTCGTTTATGCCTTGCTTTTGGTTCAAGTAAATTTGTCACTCTCTAAAAAAGGAGCACAATTATAAAAAACAAATGAATCGATTACTTCTAAAATTGCTTCGTTTCTGCAACTGCACCTTCACATTCGACATCAGTAGTGTGAGTAATGTAACAAAAATTAAGGTGAAGGTCACCTTTTATATGCCTTGAAATAGAATTTGGGTATTTATTGCTGTTTGCCAACTTACACAAATTGAGTCAGCGACTGTGATTTTTAGTAGTTGGTTGGTCAACAAGATGCATGAAGTGCATTTAGTCGTTTATGCCTTGCTTTTGGTTCAAGTAAATTTGTCACTCTCTAAAAAAGGAGCACAATTATAAAAAAGCAAATGAATCGATTACTTCTAAAATTGCTTCGTTTCTGCAACTGCACCTTCGCATTCGATATCAGTAGTGTGAGTAATGTAACAAAAATTAAGGTGAAGGTCACCTTTTATATGCCTTGAAATAGAATTTGGGTATTTATTGTTGTATGCCAACTTACGCAAATTGAGTCAGCGCAGCACATCATGATGAGCAAAGAACAAATAAGATATCGTTGTTATATAAGTTTAAGTTTACTAAAACATCTTACTATTAGCTATAATCGCATTATTGGCCTGTCACACTAAAAATAATCTGCACTATCCGTCAAATACGAAAAAGAAAGTACATTTTAGGTACCGGTGCTTACGAATATTTTATTACATAACTAAAGAAAGGATATGTGTATTTATGACTTTTTAAAAGTTTACAAATAACTGCTTTTATTTTATCGACTTACAACAAAAGATACCCAGCTTTGGTATTAAATGAAGAATATGATCGTAAAAAAATAAGATTGCCTGACCCTTGGCCGCTTAAAATTTATTATTTTTTATGTGTTTTGTTGTTGTATTTACCGACGTTAAGAAAGGTAGCCATTGTCTTCACTTGAGATTTATCGTAATAAAATTTACTTTTGTTTGAGAGAGCCGAGGGATGACTATATACTCTACCGAGCAGATAAAGCCATAAACTTTATATGGGAGCCTCATGGTTGCATTGCATCGTTGCATGCTGCAGCTTACAATATTTTATTTGTCTGTGGACAGTAAAATAAATGCACAGTAGTAATGACTAGGTCACCCTGCTAATAGAATAATAAAATTGCTGCTGGAAATTACTTCACTTGAGATTTATCGTAATAAAAATTTACTTTTGTTTGAGAGAGCCGAGGGATGACTATATACTCTACCGAGCAGGTAAAGCCATAAACTTTATATGTGAGCCTCATGGTTGCATCGTTGCATGCTGCAGCTTACAATATTTTATTTGTCTGTGCACAGTAAAATAAATGCACAGTAGTAATGACTAGGTCACACTGCTAATAGAATAATAAAATTGCTGCTGGAAACTACTTTGGGTGGACTGAGCTTTTTTCTCATTAGAGCTTCTTGACTAAACAGCGCCGTCTTTTTTGCAGTGAACTGCGATAATGGCTTTTTTTTAATTATGATAGGTGCGGTAGGGAGTAGGGGCCATTATATGTGCATATCAAATGTGCATCTGTGTGTGTACCTATGTACATTCCTTTTCTGTAATTATAATTATTGCAAATAATATAATGTTGGACTGACTGAGCAAATTGATTAGGTATATGAGCAAATTACAATGATACTTTTTGCTCTACTTTGTTTAATAGTCACAGTTGCAAGTTGCAATACTCACGGAAATCTTTTGTGATATTTTGCATTCAGTAATCCAGTATGATATGAAATACACAAAAAAGGATTCAAGATTCAAGTTTTTATACATATCAATGTGCATCTGTGTGTGTATATGTACAATCCTTTTCTGTAATTATAATTATTGCAAATAATATAATGTTGGACTGAGCAAATTGATTAGGTATATGAGCAAATTACAATGATAATTTTTCACTCTACTTTGTTTAATAGTCACAGTTGCAAGTTGCAATACTCACGGAAATCTTTTGTGATATTTTGCATTCAGTAATCCAGTATGATATGAAATACACAAAAAAGGATTCAAGTTTTTATGACGGAAAATCCTATGAAACAAAAGCAAGATGAATAATATAATTAGTTAATTGTTTGCTATATCTAATAATCAACATGCGATTAAGCAAGCAGATGCCATGTTTTTATTCCAGGAAAAGAAATGATGCGATACAATCGCTAGTCATTTCTTATGACCTATGCAAAAGTAGACTCTTTCTCAATTGATGGAGACAACAGAGTATAAAACTCATAATCATTAGTTAATTAGTTAATTAATCATTTTGAAACTGTTTGCGCGTTTTTCGAGATGAATAAAATCCTTTTTCTTTATCCTCATCTCTGGTTTGTGGCTGTCAACAAATAGCTTTCTCATCCCTTTGATAAACTTACAGAATACTTTTTTACTTATCTAATGCATCGTATAATGTTATCATGATCGATTTAAACAGAAACAACTGGATGTACGTGTTTTTAAACATGTTTACCTAAAATAGAGAAGAATGGTGGATTTGTTGTTTCATGTTTACCTTATGAATTTGTTGAATTTGCTACATTTTCTCAGATCCCATACCGTCGTGTTTTTCCTGGAAAAAACACTGTCCAGGTTCATTGTTCCTTTAAAAAACCCTTTTGACGGGCTGTAAAAGTGAAAGCTTTATATAACTTTTGCCCTTGACCAAAACGTTTTACATTATTTGTGTGAGCTCAATGAGGAAAGGTTAGTTGTAAAAATTGTCCTTTGTTGACCGAAAAAAATGCAATGAGCAGCAATAAAAAACGGAGTATAATTTTAAAGACCCCGTGAGAATGGGAATTATTGATTGCTACAAAAAGGTAGAAAGCATACGTACTCATGCCGGCAAAACTGTTATTCTTAAAAGGTATTTATTATTAGGTATTTTAACAAAATCACATAAATAGCTGTGATCGGCAATGTCACTCCTGTCAGTTTGTTGCTGTTGTTGTTATCTTGCCAGTGACAGTTAAAAAAGAAAAATCAACAACAAATAAAATTTGAATTTAGTTTCAGAAAAAATTTCGTTTGAAAATGAGTTTAATTTTTAAAGTGATTTTGGTGGTTTCTTTAACATCTCTTGGGCTGTGCGAGCAGCCACAACAAGCGCAACAGGAAGTTCAGCTTGCTAAAGTACTCACGATTTTTTTTATTAAAAAAAGTTTTCAGTGATTTTATTTTTACTTCTTAGGTTTAGTGTCAACTGATAAAATTATTTTTTCTCCAGTTTTATAATCACACACATTCTTGTTTATTTGTATTTCAGTTACTACAAGGATGGGTTCCAAAAGTGAAAAGAACATTTCGTTCTCTGAGTACTCCGCACCCAGCCGTTGGAAATGGTTTACAAACGTATCAAAGACTTCCATCACCAAATCTTATCTCTTCAAATGATATGCTACCAAGAGTTCCACGTTGGTCTTCCCTCGGAAATTATCAGCTTTTGAATGTACCGTTGATGAACTCGTACCGCAGATACAAGAGCAATCTTCCCGTGTCTTTGCCTTCATTGGATACCGTTAGGGGCGACGAAGAAGAAAACACCATGCATCAGCCCTCATCACCAGAGCAAATGGGTCGTTTAAGGTTCCTCGGTTGGTTGTTTGGACGTCCGGCAATGTCCCCATATCCTGATTACTCCGCTCTTGAACACGCAGCAGGTGTTCCATACAATTCACGATATCCGTCAGTTGCGTATCCTCGTCCCCATTCCCCAATGGTTGTTGAAGAATGCGTAGAGTTAATGGACCCTATGACAGGTCATGTAATCGAAGAGTGTCAGGATATGCCATATCTTTGCCATCAATGGATACCGTTAGTGGCGACGAGGAAGAAACCACCATGCATCAGCCCTCATCACCAGAGCAAATGGGTCGTTTAAGGTTCCTCGGTTGGTTGTTTGGGCGTCCGGCAATGTCCCCTTATCCTGATTACTCCGTTCTTGAGCACGCAGCAGGTGTTCCATACAATTCACGATATCCGTCAGTCGCGTATCCTCGTCCCCATTCCCCAATGGTTGTTGAAGAATGCGTAGAGTTAATGGACCCTATGACAGGTCATGTAATCGAAGAGTGTCAGGATATGCCATATTACCATTGAAAGTGATTTTTTTACTTTTACAAGCGTTTCATATTCTAGTTTAAATATTACAAGTTAATTGCTGCTGTGAATCTTTATTTTTAAAAACTATATGTTTGCATCATTTTTTGTGTCACTGTATCTAAATATTTTCTATTGAATTAATAAATGCCTATTATTTTGTTTCAACAACATCCCATTAAATTTTAAAGCTAAATACAGTTGTGTAATACATTCTGATTTACAATGCTGTTATCTATTTCTAATTTGTACACTTGCAATAATTAGCAACGTTCCTCAGTGGTCTTCAATTTTCGGCACGATTCAACTTTTTGATATTTTGTCATCATAAATGAAAGCTGATTTTTTTTCACTATCTATTGTTGCTCGAGTTATTTTATAGTCTGACAGTTCTTATTATATGAATGCTTTTTTCTTTGACACCTTGGAACAGTTCAAACATCGGAGCGAATGCATCCCTACCTAAAAAAATAATCCATATTTTCAAGCAGGATTTTTAAATATCGTAAACGAGAAAAAGAATGATTTCACGCAACCTGGAGATTTGATTTAGCAATCTCTTTCTCAGCATGGCCATATACACGTTCATTCCCACTGCTCTCCAAAAGTTTACTTAAATTTCTGGTTATATCTAAATCTAGTTCTCCTTTATCATTTATCACATTTGAGGTCTCAGTAATATTAACATTTTAAAGTCTTAGTCCGAACGGCCAGTGGAGAAAATAGTGATCGATGTAATGTGTTTGTAGATTGTTCAGGAATGATCAACCATGTCGGATCGTATGTCGTTCTGCGGGAGCTATTAAAAGCAAAGACAAAAACGTTGACACTCTTTTAGAAAATTGCGTTCCTATTTAATCATAAAAATACATGATTTTTCTTTCTTACCTTTTTGTAACAATGTGCGAAATTCTCTCTTTTTCTCTTTTCAGTACCACCACCACTTTTTTACAGCATGTCCAACAATTTCCTCATTCTGGTCCTTTGGGCACTGTGGTGTCGAAATTTCAGTATCTTTTAAGTACGATCGCCACTTTTTTACAGCATATCAACAATTTCCTCATTCTGGTCCTTTGGGCAGTGTCGTTAATTTAAAAAGCAAAATTTAATCAAATGTAAGACAGATATTTATTACATTTATCGCATTTCATGTATATTTCAATACCTGACATGTTCCGTTTCCATTTTCCACTCCGCTGTAGCCCTTTACAAATCTATTCATCTTGTTCATCATATCATAAATATGTTTTAAAGATCAATGAGTAATATTTAAATTGCAGTACATTTCTGGTCTATGTAACAATGTGCGAAATTCTCTCTTTTTCTCTTTTCAGTACCACCACGCACTTTTTACAGCATATCCAACAATTTCCTCATTCTGGTCCTTTGGGCACTGTGGTGTCGAAATTTCAGTAACCAGCGTTTGATGTAGTAGAAATTTGCCATCTTCACAAGGTTCAAAAAATTAAATCAAATGTAACAGATATTTATTACATTTATCGCATTTCATTTATTTCAATACCTTACATGTTCCCGTTTCCATTTTCCACTCCGCTGTAGCACTTTACAAATTGTGCTGCACTATCATGAATAATGAAAACTAAATATTCTATTAAGGTGAATAGGGTACACATTGAATATTGATTCCAATTTATTTGTAAAGTGTGCGTGTGCACTATGATATGAAAACATTTTAATTTTGTTCAGTCAGTTGAACTTGAAACCAAATTTTGTACCAAGGCTATATTTCCAACAAAACTTTTAAAAAGTTTTAAAGATGCCTGATTCGTTTCAGATAAATGATGATATATGATTTTAACATTATTATGGATGTATGTAGGTAGATTTTTACAACACATGTGCTTCTGTCTGAAGAAAGATTACTGGAGTGGGCATGCATGCCTATTTGTTTGTCCTTGAAATCACAGTGGAGTTTCATCTAGGAGTGGTTTGTGCTGTGGATTAATGTGAAGAGCTGAAACACAGCAAGCACCCACACATTGGTCGATTTATTGTGGCACATCATAGAAAAACGGGTTGCAGCAAAAGTTACTTGCAGATTGCATTCATATTTCACACGTTGTTTGCGTTTCCAGTGATCTTTGTCCACTTTTTGTTTATGAAATGAATGGATTTGCTATAAGACAACAATTAATAGAAAAGGGTTCGTAGATTAGCTTATATTTAAACTAAAAGAATAGGGTTCTTTCCCTGTCATTAGCAAGTAACGGTTCGCTTTTCGTTCCCTTAATGAGTTATTGAGCTTCATTGATTGCTAGCTTACATCCATAACACGGCACGGCACTCAATTCTATGATGCTACTTGGTCCTCTAAGAAGCACACTATTTTTAAATTTTCACATTTAACATAAAGCTCTCTAAAAATCTCTGCCAAAAAATCTACGCGTTAGTTGATCGAAACTTTGAAAAATTTTCTAGCAAAGCGATAGTTTTTTGCAATTATTGCTACTATGAAAAGCCCAATTTATTTTGGTTTGGTATTATGTATCATATTTGCCATAGTTGATCCAGTTTTGCCAAAGGACCAGTATGTAGAACCTCTTTTGTTTGGAATGAAAGTTACCATTCCTTACGACATGGCTAACCTATTCAATCGGTTTCCTTTCCAAGGTGGACTTTCAGTTGTGCTTGGATTAGGACTCGCCGGAATTCTATTTTTTGGTGTGATTACTGCCCCCTTTGGCTACATGTTTGGTGTTCCATCCGAGAAATATGTAATGGGAGGACTTTTCTTTTCATCCTGCAAGTGGCAGAATGTTCAATTACCTTGACTCATCCCCCAGTTCAGTTTTATTGGATTACGTGAGGAGTGAGAAATCTTCACCGAGAACTATATTTAGCGACCAACGACAGCATCGAGATGACAATGAGGAACAACCATGCTGTCAAACGTTCTTGCACTATTTTGACTCAATCGTAGGCTACCTCGACCACTGGGAACCAGGTTTTCTTCAAAAATGGAAGCCATCGTTGAGTGTATTGCGGAATCGACTTGGGGGCAAAGTGGGCAAAGACATTGTAACCACAGTGGAATCCACTCTTAGCACGGTTTATGAAGCAGACTTTATAGATAGCATGTTCTACATGATACCTGAAAAAGAAACTGATGTTCGTAATCATGTATGCCAGCAGAGAATGGTTTGTCATGCACATGGAACCCTTCGGTACATTCCATCAACAATTTTGAAAATTTACCACAACTTCAGGTATTAAACATTTTACAATGCAGCAATTCAACTATTTTATCAGAAAATACTGCAGTAATTAAAAACTAATCAGTTTTCTTTTGTAACAGCAAAAAATTAACAAATGTGCCAACTGGATATGTGGAAGCCATGAGAATCGGAATGACAGATGAAACGCTCTGCTCGGAAGTGTATTCCGCCTGCCAGGACAATGCATTTACCTTGGCCTTGAAAAGCTATTTGAGCCTTCTGCCAGATAAAACCCAAATGAAAAATATGCCACGACGGAAACAAAAAATGTACAGTAGTATGAATTTTCTTAAATAAAATGCAATGATTCTTGCTGCAGCGAAACAATTCATTCCTGTATAAAAATTACTTATGTGCATTCCAA
This sequence comes from Homidia socia, assembly GCA_036850745.1. Lineage (NCBI taxonomy): Eukaryota > Metazoa > Arthropoda > Collembola > Entomobryomorpha > Entomobryidae > Homidia > Homidia socia. The sequence continues at coordinate 8,158 of JAANSP010003162.1, forward strand.
ATAAATAGGGCAAAGGTGTGTGCATATTTCAATCATGACAGTAAATATTTCCTTATGGTGGTGTTGTACTTGTTTACTTACTGTTAGCAATAAATGCAGCAAAACTCGTCCAGATATTGACTTTTATGGCGTGTACGCTAAATTAATTTTCCATATTATGAAGCTGACGACAATTGGCGTGTTTTAGCTATTAGTATCTTAACATGTTCGGCAGCTTTCATGTTTAACGTTGGAGAAAAATGTTTACTCTGCTACTCCCATGCCCACACCACTTCTTCCTTTTGGATTGCCATTCTGTTGGAACGTTCTAATTATGTGTTAAGTGGTAGTGGCAAGAAATCATTAATGCCTAAACAATTAGATCATACAACGATTAAAATGTATAGCAGGAAACAATTATTTGAATACTTCGCCCACTGTGCAGGAGCAACACTGGCAACGCTAGTGAATTTTTCAAGGTGAAGGTGATGGCAAAAAGGGGATAGCAAAAGTCTACAAGACACCCGTTCAAAATTTGTAGGTAAAAACAATTTCATTCGAATTTCTTGTCAGTTGATTGTTTTCAATCGCGTACTAAAATGGTTTTAACAACTATTATTCGCTGACTTCCAATATTACTATTGCAATTTGATGCTGCACTCAAAATGTTTCTAATGTCCAATGATGAAAATGCTGGCAAAAAATTGACAACATTTTCCATTATAAAATTTCATCATAATTGCAAATTAACGCGATTTACACTACACAGTCAAAATATTTTTTAGAATTTAGATGACTTGAACTTTAAGATCAAATGTTTTGAATGATAACTTGTACAATAGTATATTAGAAGAAAATGATCCACAATAATTTACCTCCAAATGTTGGTAAAATTTGAACATACAACGTATACAAAAATCTTTTGATAGCCATTGTATTGCAAAGCTATCTAAAATTATAATGTGAAAATTGAAATGGTGCAGATTGTAAATTTAAAAAGATGAAGTGATACAGGTAGTCAATTTGTTACATTTTGTGCGTATAAAGTGGAAAGGTATGAAACGGGATGATTTTGGTTGTATGTGTAATTTGTAACGACCCTTGGAAAACAGAGCAAGTGACACACTATTTGTTACAGTTATTACCATTAGGAAACTCACATTTGGCTTTATGACTTTAATAATGTCTTTGGTGAAGGATACATATTTACCTTCACCTTTCATCAAAAAATGATGAAGGATGCATGTACCTTAAAAGCAATACATTTTATGGGTCTACTTGTGTGTGCAATACAATATAGTTTGTTGTAACAAAGACCAAAGTGTACATCGCTCGTTGATTGTTTTGTGAGGAGGAAAGGTAATCAACTCAGCAGACTTAGATGCAGAATGCATATTGACAATGGACCTTTTTTGAGATGCGCATACGAGATGTGAGTCATCATTGTGACTATGACGGTAGATTTTGTAAATTGTAGCATCCATTTTGAGATACTCGACCAAAAAACTATTCAGTTAAGGTAGTACCCATACTACTGTTAAGTCGATTTTAAACGGTTTGTCTCTAATGCACGTGTAATCATGATGGTCTCGCACTGAATAATGCATTTTGCCAAATAACTTGACGTTTAAATGCATATTTTTTGTGACAGCGGGGTGGATACCAAGAACAATTTTTAAAATCAGACATTACGTAAAATTGTCATAATTGCAATACTGCCCTCACAGATAGCACCAGCGTACATTTTATCGCTATTCCATCACAAGTACAGCAGTGTAATCTATAAAATTATTTAGATCTAGATTAAATATTTAAGGTAAAAAAATTCACACCGAGAATAAATGATGATTGTGTCACCCTGATTGATGGTACTGAATGACAAAAAAAAACATAAAGACCCACGGATGATATTTATCAATGAAACAGTCACCAAGAGAAGAAGGTTGCATACAAAGAAGAAAGGAGTGTGTACCCTAATATTATTATCTGTCAAGAAAGTTCCTTGAATTTTCATCGTTTCGTCATTACACTAATTTTATCCGCCAACTTAACAACCGTCACGTGAGCCCACTCTAGTACAAAATCTAAAGCTGTGATTTTACATAACACGATATTGTATTGCACTCTCCTCAATACAACATACAACTCGACTAAATAGCAGCGATATTTTCAAATCTCTTTTTAAAAATAATTGCTACTTGAGTATTCAAATTGCAGAATTGCAGACTACGCACACACATGCACTAAAGCCTACTTGCTCATTTATTTACCTAATCTTACCTTCACGGTTTCACGTGTGTGGACTTGTTACAGGGATTT
>JAANSP010003163.1:0-11698 GCA_036850745.1 Homidia socia
TTGCTGTAATCGTTGCTAAATTGAACCAATAATTTACCCATCTTTGTTCCAGACGCTGAACTGAAAAGCTGGATCGCAAAGAATGGATGGAAAGAAGAGCCAAACAACATGGTTTACATTTCCAATCAGGAAGAGCATGTGAAAACGAAAAACATTACGGAAAAAATTACTTTCGAAACCGTTTCTGTTGTAATGTAAAAGTGATGACGTGTGGCTTGACATCTCATTAATATAGGCTGTGTCAGCTAATATGTGTGTATTATTTATAGGTTATTAGTCCTATAAGAAAGAAGATTTACGTTATTCTGTTTTTCACCATTCAATATCCTATTCACTATCCGGCTAATAAAACAGTTGCATTTTCGTAAAAGGATTTTTGACCCTATTTTTATTATTTTCGTGTAATGTTTTTGTCATCGCAAAATAAGAAACGAATTGATGCGTGAATTTTAAAAGTGTAAACTGAGCAAACGCCAGTTTTATATAGCTTAAATAAATTCTTTTTTTATTCAATATTAAATGTTACAAATCAAGCAAAATCAAATACATTATTTTCAATAATAATAATAATATACCTACATCTACCGTGAGTAGGCATTAAAACGTAAATGGGTGAAGGTTAATAATTGGGAGATTGTAATTCGAACCCCTGCCTTTTTCATTAGGGGAATTATTGTAACAATGTATGTATGTATGTTTTCAAAAACTCTAAAGATTGCATCTTGCACTGCATCTTTCTGTTATTTGTCAATGTCAAACATTCCTTCATAAAAATAATTCCTCCACCATGTCAAACCTCGGGTAACAATGAATGCAGATGAGTAGCGGAAAGAAAAATACCTCTATATTTTCTTAACTTATTTACGTACTTTATCCATACCGTAATATTAAAGTGGAAATATGCTTCTAGCTAAAGCTAGCTAGCTGAGTTTAGACGAAATATACCTAGTACACTTAGGTACTTGTAATATCCTGATGTATTTAGAAGCGCACACTGAAGTTTCTGAAGGTTTGCACAACAGTGAACTCCCAATTCCTCAGCTCGATCCTTTCAATTTTGCATCCAGGTGCACCTTCGGAGCCCAACCATTGAACCCTGTAAAAATTAAATAAAAAGAAAATGCATTAGTAATAGCTCAATAATAACTATTATCAGATCAGGTATTGAACAAAAACTTGTTTTGCAGTATAAATGAAATGTAATAAAATTGAAAATGCATTTTACATTTGCACAAGCTTGTCCTTGGGTCCTTCCAAACGGCCTGCAATGGTACCCTGTCTTGTATTTTTAACCCATCCTCCAAGTCCAGATGCTTCAGCATGATCCTTGGCGTATTTTGGAAATCCACATCCTATCAATAATAATTTTTCAAAACATAATTTACAATTATTAGAAGTTCATTTAGTAATTCCAATTTCAAATAAGTAGCAAGGATAAGGAATGAGAAGCCAGTAAAAGTGAATTTGTGCAATTTGATCATTACCTTGAACCTGTCCATAGACTTCATATTCCACAGAAATGATTGGGTTTCCATCAGGGCCATCGGGAATTTGAAATGCGGGAGCAGGCATTACGATTGCGGCCATTGTAAAAATTTGAAGTAGGCAATCAGAGGACTTTTAATTAGCGACTGGTGATGGATAATTGGAGTTTGCTTTCGATTTCACTCAAAGCAAAAAATATTTTGCAGTTTCTCAAGACACCCCAACAGCTTATCCTGCAAAGAGTCAAAGAAGCACTGATAACTCTGTTGTTCCTGTGATCGATATTACCGAGTGTGTTAACTGTTTGGAGGTTAGAGCTCAGACTGGTGTTCTTGTTGGGAACGCGAAATCTATAAGGTTCCTTTTAAACGTTTTGACACAACATGGTCGGATCTAACTAAAAGAAAACAACAGATCTATTTTGGCACTCAGCCAGAGTTAAAAAATAGTATCTCTAGTTGGAAAGTTATGCCAAATAATAAGGAAGAATAATAATGAATGTGTTATAGGTATAGGTAACGCTTGATCATACAAAATGCATTTAGAATGTCTTGTGACATCATTATGAAACTAATCTTGTGCGGTTTCGTTTTCATCTTATGCAGGCTCGTTTAAAAAATGTTCTGTAAAGGAAAATGAATTGCTTTGTTCGCAAATTTCAATGTTCCATGTAAAATGAAATACATATAGGGGACCGTTAAAAGGATAACTGATGTATAGGTGTACTGTTACAAAACAAGTTCAACTGTTTGCTAAACACGTGGAGAACTCTAGAAAGAACGATGATAACTCCATTATACGTTATTGGTTAGAAATTTAGTGCTTACGTCGTGTCGCGTGGTGTGAGGAGGGTTTGTTTTTTCCAAGCGTCAGGCAAGATTCTTTTTTCACCGCACCAGTGCGCACTGCGCGGACGGGGATTCCACCTTCCACTAAAAGTGAAAAAAAAATCTGAAAAAAATGCAAACATCCATACGAGATCCTATTTATCAATACAAGTCAACCTATATATTTTGCCGGTTTTTATACAAAATTAGTTTAAACTACGTAGGTATTATAAGGAATTATATAGTACGTAAATACAAGTAACAGCAAACCAAAAAAATCTATCTGTAGCCAACGGGTTCGAGGAAAAGCTTTCATTATCACGTTGAAGAAGCCACCAAAAAGTTTCTTTCGCTCTAATCAAGGTCACAAATTTTTATCAGATCGTGCACGGTGGTATTTGTTTGCTCTGTGGATTAAAGAAAACAGAGATGAGATGACAAAAATGACTGCTCCACAAGGGTAACATGGAAGAACGATATGAGCATAATATAATATGCTCGTTCGATATATATCGTTCTTCCATGCAAGGGTAATAATATTACGTACGTGTTGTTGGATTAAGAGTAATGCGTAGAGAAAGCAATTTATTGACGCACCACAGTACATACTCTGGGATCTAATTGAAAGTTGGAAAGCCATGTTGAACTGTACAAGAGCATGCCACAAAGAAATATTTTATTGGGGATGTAACAAACTGCAGAGTAGTACTTTGAATGTCACATGAATCTTTCTGAGCACATTTCACGGGTAATAATAATAATTTAACTAGACATAATTGCAGCTCTGCTCAAATGATAATGATATATGGTGACAGATATGAAAGAAAAGCCAGATTACGATAATTGGAACAAAGTTTGCACCGTGCATTATTAGTATTGACATAATATACAAGCAAGCGGAATCAGAAAGTTAGGATCAGAAAGCTGGCAACGGCAACTACCAATATTGATAAAACACAAGAAAAAGTTTTTAAATGAATGGTTGATTGGTGAAGATATTTTTCATTTTAATATTAGAAATTAAAAGGACATGCTGATACGTTGATGAATGAAAGTTCAGGGATTGAAATAAAAATGTAGGTATACGTAGTATTAGATCATTGCACTATTACATATTATGGAGCACCCATCAAATCAGTTTTCTGCAAATTCTTTCAAGAAAATGTTTGCCTAGCAGTCATCCCATCCCGAATCACGAGTAATGCATCTAAAAAAAGCTACCTTGCTTGAATGTTCAATACTACACAGTAACATTTGCAACGGGAACGGAACATTACAGGGCTGATGCATTTTTATGAGAATTGGTGCATTTCATATAACAAACTTTTTTTTAAATGTGATTTTTTCTAGAAAAGTTCAAATCAACTTCCGTTCCCAGCGTTGTCTCGTTGCTCCCACAAAATTTACCTTTTCAACTCCGAACTGTGGGTTGTTGAGTTGCTGTAAAGTCTCATCTCAAGACGTATCAAAAATCCAAAATTAGAACATTTTACACTTGCTTATTGAAACAACATTACATGANTATAAAGTCTCCTCAAGTCAAGACGTATAAAAAATCCAAAATTAGAACATTTTACACTCGCTTATTGAATGATGATGAGGTGCACAGGCGGAACTACGGAGTTTTGGAGATGTCATATAATTTTCAACGTATAATTTATGTCGATATGTCGGTTTTCTCGCCAGAATTATTCTATTATTACCCATTTCTCAAATTCCTCCGCACAGTAAACATTCACCTGTGTGAATTGCTTCAGTGCTTCACATTGCAAATACATAACGTGAAGCACATGTGCATACCAAGACCAAACCATCAATTGAAATTACGACACACATTTTTTATTTTCCTGTTATGTAAAATAGCATATGCAGGGCGTTTTTCCTTAGAGCGAAATGACTAAAAATAAAATACAGAACAATGTGCTTGTTTTCACAAAAAATCATGGCTTTGCTAAATTAAAGCGTAATTAAAGCGCATATGCAATTAATTAAAGCACACTATGTGACCTTGCACTCCTGTACGTGTAATCACGACATCACGACGACTCTTTTATCCATATGTACTTTTGTCATTTTTAAAACTCAACACAAAATATTGTTTGTCTCGTGTAAAAATTTGTTGCGCGTGTGTAATATGTAAATCAAAAAATCAACAGTTCACACTTTTACGTTTGTTTTCCACTTGAAATTGATGTAATACGTATTAAGAAAATGTTAGTCTACTTTCCTAAAAAATCGAAATAACATTGTTTTTACATGAGCCAATAATAATCACTTGAATACTTGCATGTGCCATTTGCCTACAAATTGACTCGTTCTTCTTTTCACATGAACAACAACGAACGTACCGATACTAAATACCAACTTTTTTACGGGTGACGGCAACAGCAGCGCTGTGAAAAGTGAAACTGAATCCTGATACATTACCATTACCACCACGAACTGTGAAGCGTGCACAGATAACAATATCACTTTAAGTAATATATATATTTGTGTACTATTATGATCGTGTGTCAACTTCAACTTGCTGAACTAATTGAAAAAATCTCCTGTCATCAGTATATTGTCTTCATGTTGTCAGCTCAGGCAAAATAACACTATTACTTTATCTTTAAAGTAATATATATTTGTGTAATATTATGATCGTGTGTCAACTTCAACTTGCTGAACTAATTAAAAAATCTCCTGTCATCAGTATATTGTCTTCATGTTGTCAGCTCAGGCATATAATGAAACGGTATACCGACCGACACCCATAAACGCTTGCACAGTGCCGAAGAAAACCATCCAAAACCTAGCTCCTTGGCTCTCTCTAGAATCTCTTTTAAAAAGCATAGAAAGCTTGTAAACATTCTGTACTTGCTGAACTAATTGAAAAAATCTCCTGTCATCAGTATATTGTCTTCATGTTGTCAGCTCAGGCATATAATGAAACGGTATACCGATACCCATAAACGCTTACACAGTGCCGAAGAAAACCATCCAAAACCTAGCTCCTTGGCTCTCTCTAGAATCTCTTTTAAAAATGCATACAAAGCTTGTAAACATTCTTTTTCTTATTCAAAACTCAAAACTTTAAAAGTGGCTAATTTTCATTTTTAGCATGCACGGGTTCAAGGATAGATTTTCATACATTTTTATGTTTTGTCTCTGTTTTACAGAACTGAACTCGTTCTTTCGGTTGCTCTTTCTGACTGGCTACAAGACATTATTTGTCTCCAGTCAAAAAATTGGTAAGTGTGGCGATGTGGTAAAGTATGAAAAATTTAAAAGTAAGTACATACAAAAAGACATTCTTTTTACCTACATCATTCCTGAAGAAAATGTCAATGAAAATTAAAAGCGATGATAACATTAATGTAGTGATAACCCCGATCGGGTAAAACTGGCAAAAAGGAGAAAGTGGAACAGGGGCAGGAGGCTGAATGTCTAAATGCGCATGCATCTTAATGCAGCTCTGTTAATTTTATGGGTTTTTAATACAAGTCCTACTTTCCATTTGAATTAAAATAGCATTTCATTTTACAGCTTGAACTTTTATTGACAAAAATAAAGCAAAAATGTTAGGTATAGTGCTAGGTAAAGAAAGTTGCGATTGTGCAGGCTTGTTTCATGTTTCGCACGTACAAAACAACAAAAAAATCCTTGTTGTTGCATCTATTATTCTTTTTTCCTGCTAGAGCATGCATGAATTCCACAATATACAACTTCAATAATAGAAGTGTTGGATGGAACAATTTAAAAAAGCATTCATCCGGTACTACACAGTAGCCTAAATCGAAATAGAAGAAACTGCAAACTGCGCATATCTTGCCCCTGTCTGACCTATTTATCTTTGCTATTTCATTTCCCATTTATTCGTGTGTTCGTTTGGCATTGACTTGGACTTGGACCTACCACCAAGATAAACATCACTATGTCTTGTGATTACATTAAGCATTAAGCTACACAATAAATGTGAAGTATAAAAGGAGGAAATTGAATTTTTCACAACTTGTTTTGATCGTATCGAAGTACTTTGAATAAACGGTTTTTGCATGTGCTTNTTTTTAATATGTTCTGGCAGACTTCCAAATCTGTTCATTATTGAAAATTGAAAAGCATCTCAGCATAAAAATGTAGCACATACTTTAATATATATTTTTTACATGATCATTCATTTCAGAGAAAGTAATATTTTTGAGCTGTTGGTCATACATATTGTATAGAACGTAAATAGGCAAACTCATAATGACGTTCATCGCAAAATGAAAGATGCACCTGCTTGAACTTCTGGATATTTAAATGTCACATTAGTTCGTATGACCTTTTTGACTTTTGATTTGGTCGATTTAAGCTATTTTATCAACGATAAGCGTGTCTAAACTTCTTTTACTAACCACCCATATTTCATTAATCTGGTGCATGATATAAAGGGAAAGGAAAAATGAAAAAATATACGTATGGGGCTAAATGAGAATGGAATATTTCCCTGTTGCACACTTCCATTCAATGCTTCCATTTTATAGCTAAATTATACTATGAAAAATTGGTTTTTGGACTACACAGTCAATAATTAAATTTTGCAATCCCTGTATAGATAGCTCATGGCTGAAAATTATAGGGAAAGGAAAAATGGAAAAATATACGTATGGGGCTAAATGAGAATGGAATATTTCCCTGTTGCACACTTCCATTTTATAGCTAAATTATACTATGAAAAATTGGTTTTTGGACTACACAGTCAATAATTAAATTTTGCAATCCCTGTATAGATAGCTCGTGGCTGAAAATTATATATTGTCTTGCGGGGCACATATGTAAATCGGTCAAAGAAACAAGGTTAGAATAGAAATATAACTAAATTTGTATGATATTGTATTATTTCTCAATATATTTCCTATGACAAAGACTACGCTACCAAACAAGCACTTTTGTTCTTGAGCATGAACACGTTTTGCGTAAGCAAACATGCCGCAAAGATTGTATGTCCTGAGAAAGCAGCATTTGACAGATTTCTCCATTCATTTCTACTTACAATTAATGCATGATATTGTATTATTTCTCAATGTATTTCCTATGAGAAAGACTACGCTACCAAACAAGCACTTTTGATTCTTGAGCATGAACACGTTTTGCGTAAGCAAACATGCCGCAAAGATTGTATGTCCTGAGAAAGCAGCATTTGACAGATTTCTCCATTCATTTCTACTTACAATTAAAGTCGGCTTTTCTTTGATGATTAAAAGTTAATAAGTCTGTAATTACGACGGTAATTCACAATGAGTTTCAAATTAAAACTAATTATCGTTTATTTAAAATAGTTTGAACTATGACACAAAAGTATCGACAAAGATACTCGGAATCGCACTACTAACGTACATGTTTATATATACAACACTTCTGCTCATGTCATGTCTATAATTCAAATCTTTTGTGCAACAATTTAATTTCATTCAAAAATGTTCACAAAACTTTGCAAACTTTACCACATACACACACGGGTAATAATAATATATACATTGGGTTGCCCACATACACTAATCTGTAGTTAAAAAAGCTATATATTGTTCATAATAAAACATTATATATTTTTTCCAAATCTCTTAAATAATACCAAGTTAAGTATGTCCTTTGTTATGAAATTATGTTAGTTGAATTAAAATCATATAGAGTTAAAGCTATATTCGATTCTTTTACAAATATATGGTTAAAAATTATTGTGTACAAAAAGTTTTAGTTGTATTTTTGTCTTTATTCCCTACATTTAAGTTCATCAAACAGACTGATGAGTTCCATCCTGCTGCTCATCCGCTTCATTGTTCTTTTCATTAGTGTCATCATCCGGTGGTGGCGGCATCATTTTTGTCCTCATGCCAAGCTCTTCCTCTGATGAGCTGTCAATATTTGGAAGGTCACTCAGACGAAACCTGTTATGACTTCGCGAGGCATTGCGCTTATTTGCGTCAAAATTCTCATCTGTCTTTGAGTTTCCTAATGCATTTGCAATTTTCAATGGATTGGCTAGAGGTTTGTCATAACCTCCATCCTCTACATCCGCAGTGCGTGCACTACTGTCTTTTACTCCTTGACGTCTTCTCTTGCCTCCGATTTTCTATAAAAACAAAAAAAAGAATCTTAGTGGTAACATGTCAGCAGAAAGCTATGATTTTGTAGAATTAGTTTAGTTTCCTGTCACTTGCCTGCGAAGTGCAAAAGTATCTGCAGAGCCATGGCTCTGGGAAGGGAACATCATATATAGGAGTATTTATAAATGAAATGTATGGAATTAGCCATTCTGCCGAGCCATCTTCAACCATGTCTCCATCAATGGCACATCCGCGTACAACTACTGCGGATATGCAACCGAGTATCATGGTTCCAAGAGCTCCCACTATTGTAGTTACCCATTCTGAAACAGTCACCGTCTCTACAAAAGAAAATGTTTTAGCGAAAGTATTACTTTGACGTATTTATGTTATCATTAGATTTCGTGTATAGGTATCTGCAAAACTGCGATGCATATTTGCGCCTACAAGAAAACAATTATTATTATAATAACTACACAGAAGTTAAAAAATCCTCTTACCAAAAACTAAAAAGATGTTATAAGAGTTCCATACGCCTCTCCATGCGAGGACACATCCTACAAACCCAAAAACACATATGGTGTCCACAAAGGCTAAATCTGACAAACCCTTTGAGATTTCGTACCCGATGGCAAATGGAAGGCTGGGCGAGACAAAGCATGACACAAATTGCATACCCAATACACTTGAAGAAACAAAAAATTGACATCTGTTTAGTTCAGTGGTAATGGCAATAATTGTATGATTCCGATATTGGAAACACTCTTTGAAGGAAGGAAAGATTCATCTTTCCGTTTTGAATTTGAAAGAAATGAAATGCATTGTGGTTTGTTTGGTTCAGACATTTGGCATTAGTATTAAAAGCAGTAAAAGTTTGAGTAGATATTTTTCTCAAATCATGAAAGCAAAAGGTTAAAGTTTCCATTAATTTCCGAGTATTTACCACAGAAGCCATTGCAGAGTTAACCTCGCTTTCGGGGAATAAGAAGATATCAGCTAGTGTCCATAATCCACGCCAGCAGCATACCACAAACGCGGGCAGGATGATAACGGTAAAGATGCAGTCCATAATGTATGTGCATGTCTTTTTAGGCTTCCCATGTTCATAAAAAGCAAAGTAAAGGTTAGGCACTTTACACAAAAATTCGACGGAAGTTGATCTTATGGAAATTTTTGTTTTCTAATTTTTACTTCTAGCTTATTTACTTTTATAAAAAATACCTATAAAAAATCGTTATTCTTTGGGTAAAGAAGAAAAGGCATTTTCTTAAAAACCCATTTGCTATATGTATAGGTAAATGATTATATAATACGAATACGAGGTACGTTGACTATTAAGTTACTATTAAGTACTACTCCATGTAAGTTGCAAATTACAAAAATATTATCTCATTTCTGTCCAATAAGATACTTTATACCAATCATTGATCCAGAAAATGGGAAAATCGTGTTTCATGGTAGTTGTGACCTCCTGACTTTAACACTATTACTCAACTCGATGATTTCATTAGATCAATCATAAAAAATCATATTAAATAATGTATTCTGAATTGCAGAAGCCAGTCATGATTTCGTCCCTTTTTCCTAGCCATGTGCAAGCTTTCAATACATACTTATCATCACATTGTGCTTATCACTCTGCTCACTGGCTTCAATTTTTCAACTCCTCATATATTATATCTTGTTTACCAAATTACCAATACATGATATGCATACCTACCTACCTACCTACCTAGCTAAATAAATACAAAAAGTTTCTTGATGTACTATAATTACCGGGGTTTTAAACCGTAATGGGCAGTCATGGATAGATTTGGATTCGTCTACAACGCAGAACAACGGAGGAGCAAGAATGTTGTTTAATGTCTTGAAAACCACTGAAAAAAATATTCCAATTAGCATTATAATTACTGAGCTTGTCCACTCCATGCCATACTCAATGTCCATCCAGGTCCACAGACCCCTCCATTGGTTAACAGAGCCAAAGGAATGAAAGAGCAGAACCGTTCTTGATAAGAGGTAAAACAATGGGAAGCCCATTTTCTCCAGGCAAACTGTGCGCTTGAGAGAATCTTGATAAAAATGCAACACAAAAGGTATACTATAGCCGACACCCATACTGAGCCATGGATCTATTCCCCACTCCTTGCAATGATAATCCATTAGCTGCCATACACCTCGCCAAAAGGCAATCACTAACGGGAATATAATGCACATCACCATCACTAAATCCGCTAGCCGATAACATAGTTTTGCCTGCTTAGGATAAATTTTTCTGGCTCAAACTATTTTTTCGAATTTGCAAAGTCCGACTTTCACTCTCCTGATGTTGTGAATGCTGTTGTTGTTGTACCCAGTCAAAACGAGTGGCTGAACCCAGTGGCTTGTTGGTTCCAGTAATTTTGTCCCCACTGGCTTGCTGAGTTGCATGGGACTATAATTACTTTATTCTTTTCCATTTCCATTTTTGTATTAGTTTTAAATGTTATATCGTATTATAAATGGAAGCAGTTTATCTCTATTTTTGTACGTGCGCCTGAACTTAATTGTACACACTTGTATAGAGTAGGCTACGTTTAGCATTTAAGTACTTTAGGGAAAGTTGTTTACATAGTTGAAAGTTGTTCTGCTGATAGGAGTAGAGGAAATCCATCATAATATGACAGTTAAATGCAAGGCGGTGCGTAGAATTGGGGAAAGCATGGAATGATAACGTTCACTTTGGGTGAGGTAAAATTTGTAATCCTCCGTATATACCGGCTGTAATCTGGTTGCCTATTGGAACATGTTTCCAAATTACGGAATATGTCAGTTTAGTCAAATCTGCTCAGGATTCAGAATAATCCTTCCTTTTTTATTGCCGATGAATTACTAAAAATATATGTGGAATATGGAAAACGTTGGATATAAGGCACGAATCGGTCACTATTATAAAAAAGATTTCCACAATGTTGAGGAGAAACGAAAGGCCAGGGGGCGGAGTGAGACGTCCGTGAATTTGTCAACGAATAATAGTACGTATCAAATCACAACAAACATTTGAATTTAAGGTAATTTATACCTTTAAATTTTTTTTTAAAATAACAGCACACTTTTCTTATTTGCATTTTGCATAGCACATGGCAGACAATAACAAGCAATCACACGAAATTCACTGGCAATAATGGAATGAACATTTTCTTCGGTCATGTCAAATTGTATTTCCAGTTTACAAATAATTCATGTGATTATAAAAATTGTAAACCATGTGTTTAAAAACATGACCATGTAGTTACTTCCACTTTGAAAATGTGCCCATGCCCCGTGGTCATTCACCAG